>JAZHYW010059262.1:0-54911 GCA_037355805.1 Ixodes ricinus | reverse complement strand
TTATCAGAGCCACGCCATGAATTGCCGATCGCCGGCAGTTCTGACAAGAATGACGAGTGCTTCAGAATCCAGGTAAGTTTCGGTTGGATCTAAGAAGAACTCTTGTCACAAGTGAACTCGTCACAGCCAACTCGTCAGATAGGGCAAGTCGTCATATGCCACCTCGTACTCGGTGGAAGTCGTAACAGAGGGCAACTGGACAGTCGTCCATCTAGTCACAATTTACCCTTTTCGCCAATAATGCGTTTGCTTTTCGACCTCGACAGCTCACGATGGAAAATAATTTACTCTTTTTCCTCACTTTCAGAAGGTTAACAGCCGTCGGATCATCGGCGTGAGTGTGCCCTCCTGATGACATCGGCGATCTCTCCATCGGTGGTGATTTTGGCCCTCCCATGCTTTCTATTTCTGCAGACCCAGCAGTACAGTTCGCCGCGGGGTCTTCTCGGCTACGCGTATACGAATAGCCTTCGTACAGAAGCATGGGAGCGTCACGCTGACGTTTTAGTGAGCTTCATCCTACAATACGCGGTCGTGCTATCCAAAGCTCCACACACATCGCCCCTATGAATTCGTTTTTTTTTTTAAAGCTGATCAGATTTGTTTAGGTAATGCCTCTAACGCTACAGTTATTTGGTTTGTTCAGGAGAGTTATGCGTCCCGGGGGACATACTATAGAGAGATAATCGTAACGGTCAGTCCGCTAAGTGAAATTGGTTAATTGACTTTTAGAGCGCAGCTCTTAGGCGCCCGTTTCCGGCTTGAGCAGCGTCGCCGTCGCCGTAACCGCCCCAGGTCACGTGACACCCCCCCCCCTCCGAGGTCACGTGATCCCCCCGGAGGAGATTGAAGGATGAGGGGAGGAGGAGGATGTGTATACCCTCCCCTGAGTACCCTTCCCTCCTCCTGCTCAAGAGCTGCGCTCCAATTCGGCGTTACAGGGAGTTGTACACGGCTTTCATTTTTTAATTAGTGAAAATATACATATTGTTTCAATTAGAAACTTGCTGTGCCTCATCGAAAACCACAAAATCAGTAATTTTTAGAAAGACGTTGAGCGCGCGAGAAGCGCAGTAGTGCGCGAAAGTTACCACTCGTGCAACAGGCTCAAGGCTGGGGCTATAATAAGATATGGAAAAATGGCGCGGGCGCGTTATAGCACCGGTAGCCTTGCTCCTGCTCTATGAGTGGATAACTTTAGCGCACTACTGCGCTTCTCATGCGCTCGAATTTTTACTTAAAATTACTGATCTGGTGGTTTTTGATGATGCTGAGCAAGTTTTTAATTGGAATAATATGCCTCTTTTAACAAATAAAAAAGTTCATTAACAAGTTTTACTTTATTAGCCGTGTGATCGTTACACTTAGGCCCCTTTACTATGTCCCTCTGACCGTATAACTCACCCGCAGAAACAGCATAAGTATAGCTTTCACTGCTTTTTTAAAACAATCTGTTAAACTTAGAAAACCACAAAAACTCGCATTCAATATGTTTTTTAAAGCAGCTTAAAAAGAAAACGTAAAAAAAGAGATATCGGAGATCAACGACGATACTTAACTGCTACCCTTCTTAGCATCCTGTTATGGAGGTCTGCATATCACAGGGTCTCCCACGTTTTCCCATTGTGCACAAAGTTCCGACCATGTAAAACTTACAAAAAGGGTCTAACAACAAAGGGACGGCGAAACTAAAGAGAAACCGAAAAGCAGACCCCCACCGCCGCCTGCAAAACAAACAAAAAGAGGCCAGTCTCGCCCTCCATTGCCGTCCCGCCTTCCTAGTGTGTGCCCCTTCCCTCTCCGTCTGGCGTTGCCTTCGCGTACGCTGCACATTTGACCAGTTTCTCTATGACGAGTTGACAAATAATAATTTACAACTAAAAAATGAAAGCCGTTTACAACTCCCTGTAACGCCGAATTGGAGCGCAGCTCTTGAGGAGGAGGAGGGAAGGGCACTCAGGGAGGGTATACTCCCCCTCCTCCTCCCCGCATTCTTCAATCTCCTCCGGGGGGGGGAGGTTATGTGACCCCCCTCCCCCCCCGAGGTCACGTGACCCCGGGGAAGGGGCTCGCGCGGTGCATTATGGGACATTTCCCATAATGCACCGCGCGGTTATGCCGACAGCGACGCCGCTCAAGCCGGAAACGGGCGCCTAAAAGCTGCGCTTTAAAAAAGAGCTATACTTCGTTTCAGCTTGGGTCCAGACGAAGCCGATGCTACAAGCACGAGCGTGTGGCCCTGAACAGTGCATGTACTGCACGAGCGCGCGTGCTTGGCAGGGACGCTGTAAGCCCGGAGCTCGCGCCTGTAGCATCGGCTGCGTCTGGACCCAAGCTGAAACGAAGTATAGTAGCTGCCATCTCGAGAGTTCGTGCTTATGGCGTGTGCTTTGCTCGCTTTCCGAAGCAACGAACACGCACGTGCTGGTCTTTAAATATCGCACGCCGGGCCGTACCTGCGAATGGTGTCGGCGACAAGTAAAGATACGGGCACGTTAGCTTCCGCCGCGCTTTGGTTGGGCGTGCGGGCTCGTGCTATCAAGGGAAGCAAACTCATTAACCCTTGACCAACTGTAACAACCACTCTGAAACATATCAATATCCGGTCTAGGAGACCTCGTCACAGGTAAACTCGCCATAGGGCGTCTGAGGGTGGTGATTTTGGCCTTGCAACGATTTCTATCTCTACAAACCCAGTACACAGCGTCGAGGTCTTCTCGGCTAAGCGTACGAATACCTTTCGCACAGAAGCATGAAGGACGGGAGCACCACGCTGGGTCTCAGTTAGCTCCATCTTACGAAACGCGGTCGTGCTATCTGAAGGTCTGCACATTTCGCCCCTTATATATATATATATATATATATATATATATATATATATATATATATATATATATATATATATATATATATATATATATATATATATATATATATATATATATATATATATACGTATTCGAATCGAAGCCGCTTAAAAGGAAAAACTTCTTTGGAGTAGAAATAGAAAACAGGGAAGACTCCCCCGAAGACAGAACCTAACTGCTACGCTTCCTGGCATGCTGATGGTGACCCCCGTTTTGTCATTGCGCAGTAAGTTCCGACTTAGAAAATCTCCCAAAAAGGGTGTAATAACAAAGGGACGTCGAAAGTAAAGATAAACCGAAAAGCCGAACACAACAGCCTTTTTGAAACAAACAAAAGAAGAGGCCAAGTTTGAAACTGCGACAAGTTCGATGCGACCACTTTTCAGGTCTAGTCGCTTATTCCATGCAGGTCATCTGTTATCTTGAAAACTGGGCCAGGAGAAAGTTATGGTTCTAACATCAGGTGAATCCCAAGAACAGTGAAAGTTCAACCACTTTAAGAGAAAAAAAACAATAGACAGACATCGCCTATTGTGACCTTGAGAGGTTATCTTCTTTGTGTCACAAGAAGTGACCGTGCCCTAATGTCAGGGGGTGGAGAGGGAGAACCTTTTTTCTAGGTGTATTTTCGGAAAGAGGAAGTGGAGTCCGGAACTTTTACAGACAAGCTGGTGAAGTGACACAATATTTAAGGTGCGTAACCCATATTTTTTGGGTCAGACGTCGACAGTTCCAGGTGGAGGATGCCCAGGAGAAAGTCCAAGGTGCGTAGATGCAGGTGTTCGATGTCGCCTTCGGATGCAGTTAACGTGTGGTGAACGGTAACGTGTTTCGCTTGCTCCTTTTCATTTACTGCATTATCATCAACTGCCGTTCATTCTTTTCGCCAGGTATGTGGCTTTCAAATAGGTTCTAAATCTGGCAATTATGTTTTATTATTAGCGGCCGCTTTAAGAAACCGACCTCCCCGAATGCGACGGCTAGTCCTGAATTCCGTGCTCTCACGAACGTCACTGGTATCCCCTTAATGCATTATACGGGTACGAATTTGTACCATATAGTCGCCTCAATTATATGTTCATGTAGTCGCAAATTTTCGTTATTTATAGATTAAAAAAAAAAAGTGCTCAAAATGATATGAACCGGGTTTAAAAACGCGGATGTGTTTTAATTCATATCATGTGTAGCCTGATGTCTTAGTTTCAAACCTTTGAGATCTTTCTAGTTCGATTTTCACCTTTAGTTACTTATCTTCAGCGTTTACGCTGAACTCCGACTACGAGAGCTAAAAAGTGCAACGATCGTTCTTTGCCGCCATGTCCTGAACACTCCCTCACTTGGAATTCCAGTCGGGTCGTCGTAGTCAAGCCACGCGGCGTCAGGCCCAGCGCAGTGCCCCGACCTCGACCCAGCGGCGCGTGTTCATCTTCAACGCCAACGAGTGTCCCGAGGACTTCATCCTCCACCTGCCCCACTTCATCGATTTCATCGTCTTCAATAACCCGGGCTTCAGTCCCCGAACCTACCCAGCCGCCTGGTCCGGGGCGGGGGACCCGGGCCCGTGCAACGCCCAATAGGGGCGCCACCCCCGTTCTACAACGTCCTGAGGGCCGCACAGGAGCGCTTCTTGGCCCAACCGCTTCAGCCCTTCTTCGACATCTGCACCCTGGAGGAGGCCAAGGAACTGCTGCCTGGAGACCTCTTCGCCGACGTGTTCGGCTAGCCGCGAGGTCAGCAAGCTCCCAACGGCAGAGAGCCGTTGTGGTCGGGCGGGTCCGTTGGTGTCCCCGGCATCTACGGGTGTGCACCTTTCTGGACCCCCGGAATCGGATGCGAGATTTTGTTGAGTCACGCTCCAACTGTTATTGAATGTGGATGCGTTTGTGACGCGAAGTGCGCTTCAAAACCCGTAATGTAATTGTGACAAAGGTCAGAAAGAGCCACGTGTTTTTTTCTCAACTGAAAAAGCCACCGGAATTATTTCATTGTCTGCGCAGATGATGCTGGTTGGATAACCTTCCGTAATGAAGCGTTAGTCAAAGAGTGGTAAAAACGTTATGCTCCTGTTTTATGATTAAGGGCCTCCATAACGAACTTTAAAGAATCGGCGAATCAGTTCGAGGTCTCGCCTCTGGGCTTTCCCATTCGTTAAAGGAGTTCGTTCATGCAGAAATATTCGTACCCGTAAAAAGGGGATATAATAGTGGCGTATCTTGCTTTTATTCTCTTCTATGACCATGTTCTGTGTGCGTTCCACGGCCAAAATAGCGTACATCGTTGTCCTTTCCAGGTCATGTCGACGTTGCTAAATGCAATGAATTGATGTTTCGTCGTTTTCACGCTGTGCATGAAGATACGTCAGCCAATCGACGGTTGCTTAGCGTTTAAACGTGCCGCCAGCTGCCTACACGGTTGTGTACCATGTAGAGTTTTGGGTTGTTATACACTAGCGAAGGTCATTTGAAAAGCAGCACGTGTTCCAGCGTCGGTGACGAAGTATAAGTTAAAATACCGGCATGAGGGTTGAATAGCATGCATACCGCTTTACCGATAGAGAGTTTTAGAATAGGATGCCCCAACGTCTTGGGTCCACCGAGCAGCTTGGAGGACCCAAAGTCTTTCGGGACCTCTATTTTCAAACTCCATTTTCGTCATTTGCTCGAGCATATATACGTTTTGTCGCGGTAGCAGGGTGACAGTATTTCGGACGCCGGCCAAAATGTTGCTGATGTGAAGCTGGCGTTTTATACTTCCGAGTTTGGAGATATGTGTCGATTTTGCCTTATGGTGTTTGGGGCAGCTGTGCACGTGTTTTCCCTGTATCCTGCCCGCACTTTCCTGGCATGTATACACGCATCAACTATCATTGTCAGCACCGTGATTTGTGATGCTTCAAATAAAGAAAAAGAAGCTCACTGAATACTGGTCTCTGTCTCTATCCCCGACTTTATCATCTTTTTCGGTAAGTGCCCTCGACAGCTACTTTGTGTTCACGGCGAGTGCGCAATTCCAATCGGGCCAGTAATGTAGACGAGCCTTTATACGCAAAAATCGTGTCAAGGTGAGGCAGATCTGTTTGTCCTTTCGGCAGTCTCAGTAATGGTGATATCGCTCATCCGTAAGGCGCGACCTCTGATGCGGCTATGTAATGCTTGCATCGAGCGTACAAAGGCAGCGTTCGATAATGATATAGCCACGGTCATTTACCAGAACTGAAGGAACTAGAAGAGGTTTAAACAGACAAGAAAAATTCATTTCCCTCTTTCAGTGTCCTATTACAACGATAATAATAATGTTTTTACCTTTTAGTTTTTGTTCTTACATTTATTTAATTTATATCCACAAATGAAATTCTGCCAGCTTAGAGTCGGCGAGCAACAATTAATGACGCAAAAACAGAACCGCGACCAAGAAGCATTTGATTTTGCTCGTCGGAGGTCCTGCCAAAACTTGAGAGCTACATTTCTATAATGTTTGTAATTTGCTAAAACAATAAAAGGTCTAAACGCAGACGAAAACACGCTACACGACGTTCCGTTTTTTTTTGTTTGTTTTTTTCGCTGCGTGTTTTGGTGTTGACGTATTAGTTATGGATAGACTAGCCCATTTGCTAGAGCTGGCTATTAAGTCATTCTTCAGACCTTGTGGTTATCCCCCTTTTATTTTTTCATACACCACTTGCACGGCGTAAAAAAAAAGTAAACACGTGCCAAAAAAAAAAATTCGACGGAATGGAAGCTTAATTTAAGTTAGTATCCCCGATAGGCCCTTTTTTAAATTACGTCTTCAACGGCGCAACTAATTTCCCGATGTATGTAGTAAATTGATTTATTTGTACTTGTGCGATTTCGGATCAGTTATATGGTATTTTATCAACACTTGCATTTGAAACGCAGAAAGCATCCTTTAGGGACTACTTCGTGCCGCATACGAACTATGTGCATATTTTTCTTTTTTAAAGCGGCGACGACTATAGTTATGAATATAAATGTTTTTGAGATGTTGGATATTAAATTATATTGCAGTGTTTTTAAAGTAGAGTGACATTATTTTTGAATGAATGTTAAATATCTCGGAAATGCCATGATTGAGATTTATGGCGCCTAGAAATCCCACCTTTTAAGTGTTTATCACCCAGACGTTTTTTATTTTTATTTTATTTTAATATAGCCCCCTTCCCCCATGTACCTTACAAAGCGACTCACAGATACAAGATAAAAATAATAATAACTCGCGTGTGTGTGCCCGCCATCACTTGGTTGGATGTCTTCGTTTTGCGTTTTTGCAGGAGCCATATGACTTCTGTGTATTGGACGAATCATTACGGGGCCAAAAGGACTCTCTTTGTTTACGTTGTGAGTACATAGCAGAAGTTTGTCGATAATCTTCGCATCTGTGTGATTGTCTCAGGGACGGTCACTTGAATCACGAGTGCGGATCTGAGAGGAAGTGAAATCGCCTCAGATCCAGAAACTTGCGGATTGAAAACAGCGAAAAAAAAAATGTTTGAAAGACACAAATAAGCAAAATGAAACAGTCGATTACAAGCAAATCAAATATACCTTTTAAAGCCACAATTGTCGTTTATACTGGCGGTTACAATATAAAAAAATCACAATAACTTAACGTAGAAATATACCAGCCTTGAGGCACTGCTGCGGTACTCAGTACTGTTCGTTTGTTTCCTTCCCAGGGACTGGTCGGGGTCACCACTGCCCTGGAAGGAAAGTACGGCTACGATGTCATCTACGCGATTTCCGATTATGCGGGTAGGCAGTCGTAACGAAGAACCGACTCAGCATTCTTTTGTCGGCACACTTTCTTAATCCCTGCGCCGTCTCATTTCACCGAGCACATCAGCAAAGACGCGTTCACTCTCCAGATCGTCCCGAGAGGCTGTCCAGGCTTGGTCTGCATTTGGTGTTGCAGACGGTTCACTTGATGATGTCCACCTACTGGGCATACTGCGCCAGAATGGTGAGGGCACCAGGCACACGGCTTCTAACACGCAAGCGCCTATGAAGATGTTCGAATTACAAGTGGCATGAGCTGCAGTATGCGCGAGAGATCAGGTTTACAGGAAATGTAGTAATGGAAATAAGACTAAAGCGAAGGCGTGATGTCGAAAGTTGAAAACATACTGAGTCCCTCCAGGATAATTATTATGTAAAAAAAAAATATATATATATATATATATATATATATATATATATATATATATATATATATATATATATATATATATATATATATATATATATATATATATATACAGGGTGTTTCATGAAAGGTGGACAAATTCGATATTGCGAAAACTACGCGTCGCACCAAAAAAGGCTTGTGTCGTTTTGGTCCTGGGCCAGGGACCTATTTAGAAAAAATTATTAAAGTCCGAGATAATTAAATTGTTAATTATTTTTGCATAATTAACTTTTTTAATATTGTCTTTGAGGGCATAGTTTCAATTAGAAAATTGCTCAGCGTCATAAAAAAACACTAAATCAACAAATTGCAGAACGATAGAAGGCACGGGAAGCATTTTACGGCTTTCTGAAAAACCGCACAAATTCGACGGGTTTTTATGTTTCGGTTTGTTATCGGAGCGCATCTCGGCCCCGGCGGCACCGCGCCCCGTGGAGAGAGAGCGCAACCAGCTTCTGCTGCGTCGCGCGATTACAGTGCAGCAGAGGTTGGATGCACTATTTCTCCACGGGGCGCGGTGCTGCCGCGGCGGAGATGCGCTCCGATAACAAACCGAAACTTAAAAACCCGTCGAATTCGTACGGTTTTTCAGAAAGCCGTAAAATGCTTCCCGTGCCTTCTATCGTTCTGCAATTTGTTGGTTTAGTGTTTTTTGATGACGCTGAGCAATTTTCTAATTGAAATTATGCCCTTAAACACAATATGAAAAAAGTTAATTACGCAAAAATAATTAACAATCTAATTATCTTGGACTTTAATAATTTTCCTAAAAAGGAACCTGGCCCAGGACCAATACGACACAAGCCTTTTTTGGTGCGACGCGTAGTTTTCGCAATATCGAATTTGTCCACCTTCATGAAACACCCTGTATATATATATATATATATATATATATATATATATATATATATATATATATATATATATATATATATATATATATATATATATCTACTATAAGGTTTGTAATATATATATATATATATATATATATATATATATATATATATATATATATATATATATATATATATATATATATATATATATATTTTGCAACTTATAGTTAAGAGTTATGCAAACCTCGGATACGCAAATGAACAAACAAAACAAGGTAATCTCTGTAAGTGTTGTCCTACTAAATAAGGCTCTTGAAATCCAGAGGGACAGCGACGACATTTTCTCGGTGTAAGCTAAATGACATTATGTTCTTCCCGCGGGTTGGCGTTGACATTGTATATGATAGTTTCGCTCCGACATAAACATTTAGATTCGAATGTGGGCAACCGACGAGCGAAGTTCTAATTCACCGCAAGCTTGAGCGTTCATTCGGCGGGCACTGGACATTGACGGAGCTGCTGCTTTCCTTCTAGGACTACATTCCTGGCATGGCGTTCGCTTACTCCGCTATGCTGGTGCGCACGTGTGGAAACATCATTTTCACCGTAGGCGTCGCCCTTTATGAGACCTTTATCCTCGTAAGTTCACCAACCATTCAGAACCGAAAAGTTTCTAGAATGGGCGCAATGACATTTTGTTTGATCTCTATCGAAATTAGATTTTGTGGGAGTTACGTGCTAAACCAGCGTAGATAATCTGTGATTCAGCGAAGAAATGACGATTAACCTATACACCGACGCGTGGCGTGCTCCATCTAGAAGCAAGGCAGGAGAGCTGCGCATGCGCAGGAGGGGTGTCGGCAAGAGCGTCGGCTCTCGCCGTGTTTTCCCCATTGCGACGCGAGCTCTATAAGTTACCAAAGCTGATGCGGCGTTTCAAGCATATTTTTTCGCGTCGTATTTTTGTTATTTGTGATGTCTGACTACTGGCGCTCGCTGCCAGAGCCCGAGCAGCAGCGAGAACGTGTGCGTTGACCGCGTTGCCTTCGAGGATCCCTGCGCCGTGAGCAAGGAGCGCTGGTACTCCTACACCAAGTTGGCCAAGTTGCTGCTGCCAACCTCGATGGCGCACGTTGTCGTCTACTTGGTCTTCGCCGCGCTGATTTACAGCCGACACGGGGCAAACGTACAAGTCTCTCGAGGCCTGCATCTCCTTCGAGTCTGGTAGGAACTGGTTGAGCGCTATAAGCGTGTGAATATATCGGGAGTCGTTGGTGTCGGAAATTTGACGGCACTTTTTACGCCACAGGCTTGGTATACGAAACTGCAAGCTCTGAACGCATCAAGGCGCCACGTTGTGCGTCGTCAGAGCCAAGGTGATGCCGTCGCAGCGGGCAGCTGCTACACTCCACGATGCCTGCGTGTATAGCGAGCAACCGAAGAACTCCTGGGCGGCAACCTGTGTGCAAATACCGTATGAACGAAGTCCGGGTGGTCTGGATCAGATGACGGTTTCCCTACGCATAAGAGTGTCTCGATGCTGAGAACAAAGATTGCGGTGGAAGCTTCGCGCTAACCTTCAATGAAAGCTTGCCACACAAGCAATCGTCCGCGCGAAGCGACCAGTTTTTTTTTGTATTACGATTCGACGCAGATTATTCATCTTCTGTGTTTGTTAGCGTCCGCCAGAAACTTGTAAAAGCTTATTTCAGAACTTTAGCGGTACCTTTCGGCACAATCATAGGCTCCTCTATACTCAAAAAGCCTGGCAGTTCGACGACGGAGCCATAAAGTGCCCGGTTGCAGATTTGGAGCGCGAGGGTCTGGTAGCTCAGAGCCTTTTTTGAGGGACCTGGACGTCAGCGCACAGCTTTTGCAGCGGCGAGGACCCGAAACATGGTTTACAAACCCGACGAGAAAAGAAGCGGTAGCGCGAGGAACGCGAGGAGCATGAGCGGACATTCTATCGCGCGGGAGAAGTGTGTTTCGGCGTCTCGCCGCAGCGGGGCGCCCGTCACTTGGCTCTCCGCTCATCCGTTGTCTGCCGCTGTGCCTTTTCAATTTCGGCGGCCGCGTCTCGTGGCGATCTGCAAGGCTTTGTCAGTACAGTGGAGGCTACGGTTAGACCCATACACGCACGACATAAAAATGAAGCTTCTATGGCTGATAGACCACATAAAAGACCGACGCATTGTTGAGGCCCTACAAGCCTTTCGCACCGTACGAAACATCGGTCGAGAAAAGTGGTGATGCCCGGACATGCATAGGGAGACTTTGAACACAGAAGTTTACATAACACTCTACGAAGGCATCACAATTGAAAGTGTACCACACATGTTGAAGGTCTATGGATGCCAGTGCCATCGTTCTTGTGAATAGGGGGCGTCCAGTCTGCCTTCGATTCAACAGAGTGGGACATGTCCGACGCCAGTATAGGACCCCACGTTGCTTCAAATGCGGACGGTACGGACACACCACCGACACTTGGGTAACAACGTATGAAAGTAAGCTCCTTGGCCCAAGAACTCAAGAGACCGATGACCAATCGGAGCTGCCAATGGACGCCACAAAGGTTGTTGACGATTCTGGATTAATTTCACCAGCTGCATCGTTCACCAAGCACGAAGAAGCCTGCAAAAGTTGCGCCCCATCAGTCAACAAGCCATCGTGCCAGTGACCACAGGCGGAAAGTTCTCTATTTCTCGAAGTGGGGGGGGGGGGGAGCACCCCCCTTACGTTTGGGATGTCTTTTGAAAGAGACGTCCCAAACGTGTGTAATCCCCTGGATAACGTAGGATAAGCATGCTGACGTCATGATACCTAAACAAATCTCTTGAAGGTAAACGTTCGGCAGCCCTCTGCCGAACGTTTGTGACCCTATATTTTGGCTGTCATTGCAGAATTGCTGCGTCGCACGTGCAAAGCGCCTTCTATTTCGTCCATGCCTGGCCCGCCTGGCCGATCCGGCGCGATCGCAGAGCAGCCGCAGCTCAGTGACGCCAATCCCGCGCGTCGGTGTATACAGCCTGGAGATCGCTGGCGTTCAAGCACAGTTTATTTTATTGTATTAATATTTGCCCGATCACGATCGAGCCGCACGATATGAATGTGCGGATGAAAACTCTATATGCACGGGCGTCCGCAAGTTGGTGCAAAGGAGAGGGGGGGGGGTATGCAATTGCCCCAATGGTGCATAATTGCAATGTTGCCCGCATCCGAAAAAAAAAGAAGGAAAAAGCTTCTTTTCTGAAAGCGGTTGTGCAGACGTCCATGTTCGTAGGTTAAATGCTTTAGAGTGAGCAGCTATACACTTGGTGTAACCTGCAACTATCTAAGTGCTTTCTTATATGTTAACTCAATGCATTTAGACCGCGACAGGTCGTCAGTCACGGTGCTTATACCGCGCAACCAGACTCCGTCAAATTAGGGGCATTTAGGCAGGAATTGGAACTTGCGAAACATTCCGAGCGTCACATTATGACGCTTCGCAGCCATTGAGATTGCGGTATCCGCCGATAAGAACGCAGAGTAACCAATCACGAAGCAAGAAGCGTGAACTTAAGAAACGACGTGCTCTTCTTATGACAGTCACTGCGCACTTCCAACTTCGAAGGGTCTTTCTACAGTCACGTGGCGGATTCCCAGTACCGTATTGTCGCTCTGCAGACGATGAGATTGCGGCGCCAATAAGCACGCCGAATAACAAATTACGAAGCAAGCAAACTGGAGATAATAGCGCGCCCTGAATCTTTAAGTTCTCAGTCCCTATAGTATCTTGTCCTTGTACTAGGCGCGCGTGTCTTCCTTCCTTGTCAACCCCTTTCACGCGCTTATATATATATATCCATTCATATCTTCGGAAACCTCTAAGAATTACTAAAGAAATTTGTTTGATATGACGACATGGCGTACAATATATGTTTTTCTTTTTCCCCTTGTAGCCACGGACTGTAGTGAACGTCATCAAGATTGCAAGTTGGGTAAGTACCTTGAACCAACACTTCTGCCGTGGTGAGATTCTAAACACATTCGTGTTATTCTACGGTTTTAAATTTATGAAGTGTGTACCATATTCAAATAACGACGACTGTGTGTAAGATATGAAGTGTACGTCGATTGCTTTATCCGTGAGATGAGAGGGGACTGCAGTTCGACAGTCCTCGGCTTGCTATAAAATTTGTGCGCTGTTCTGCATTCTCTTCTTTCACGCGTCTGCACCATGTAGACATGTTTGGTTCGCCTCTATTGTTTCCTGAGGCTACGATTTCACCGATTACTTGTACACATTTGTATAGAAGGCCAGGTGAAGCCTTTCATCAGGTGCGGAATCTTGTTTCTCAAATACTACTCTGACTCAAGGTTAAGGCAAAGAAGGTCTGACGATGATGGAACGGACACCGTCATTTCTGTGATACTTTTGAACTGCACGCCTTCGTACATATTTTTATGTCTAACAAAACTTTGTACTACCATCGATTGCTTAGAAATATATTAAAGCTTTTTCAACAGGATGATATTCCTTCTTATGATCTACCATTACAATAACGCCGTTATTGTGCTAAGGAGGCTCTGTTTTCTTCTATCTTGTTATGTCCAGAAACAAACTTGCGTAGTGTACATTGGGTAGGCGTCTTTTCGTGCGTCTTTTTTTTCTCGTATCATTATTCTGAAATATTAAAATCTTCACATTCTTTCTTAACATACTTTTTATCTTCACCTGGCGACAAAAAATAACATATCTAGAAACATGATCGTGAATCTATTTTCGCGTAGAGCACTTTCAGAGCCAACCGTTGCGACCGACGGGGGAGGTCGATGAATGTCGAGACCAAAACAAGCCACTCAGCTAGGAAAAAGAAAAAGATTGTGATGTGATCACGTGAAAGCATGACGTGATCACGTGAAACATTATTGTTCTACTCGCATCAAGCACTGATTGACTGTTGCAAACAGCTTTACCTCCCTCGAATGCCACCAAGTTACCTAAGTAGATCGCAGTCACTATTTCTCATTGTGCTGCACGGAAATGTAGACGCACGAGAATTTTTTCAAGTTACGTTCATTAGCCACTTTTAATTTTTTTAAATTTTCGAATACTACTATATCCAAGCGTGTTTGAACGTCGGAATGCTTTACGGACAGAAGGGAGTCCCTGCGTAAGCATGGTTGCAACGCACGACACCTGCATTTTGAATTTTCTTATTTTTTGTTTCAGATACCCACTGATCTTCGTGTGTGGTACGCGAGCCTGTGGGTGGTCATCGAGGTAAGCCGAAAAAGTACATGCTATCGCCGGCTTTTCCACGTCTATGCATCTGTTGTACAAAAGGAACGTGTATAATAAAGCTAGGATTCCGTGTTTTCAGAGTTTGTTTTTTTGTCAAATTCGTAGGGTGTTTTTCTGAGTTTATTTTTTTGCCGAAAAGTTGAAGTTCATCGGGATTTATTTTTGTTCAATTCAAAATTTCCCCAAAGTTCGAGCTAAATCGTGCAGTGTTTTCTATTTTCCAAAAAATAAAAATAAATAGTATCTGGGTGTAAACGTATGATAGATTCAAGAAAACGCGCTTGTATCAATTAATATTTGTTCAGCTGTATTTGGCGTTCGCGCCATTGTCACTGGCGATACTAATTTATCCCCCGACAAAAGTTGCTAACGAATGTTACTTCGATGAATGTTGATACCTTAAAATCAATAAACACCTGGAGGGGATCCGGACAACTCGTCGAAAGCCAATTCGTCAAAAGGCAACTCGTCGAAAACCTACTACTCAACAGCCAATTTGTCGACGGCCAATTCATCGGGTTCCGGAAGAAACGTCCCCGGAAAAAATGTCCCCGGAAAAAAAGTCACCGGAAAATAGGTCCCCGGAAAAAAAGGCCCCAGGTGGAAAGTAGGAAAAAATGTCCCCAAAGGGTTCTCTAGCTGTCGCTGGGTTTTCACTGATTCTCATGGCCTTCGGGCGGTCCTGTTATTGTCCGGTCACAATTATGACCTGACCCACCTAGAGGTAGAAAGAGAGACTGGAAGTCACAGAAAGCAACCGAAGTAATCTATTGTGGGATGTTTTGGAAACCAAATTATTGAATTTGGCAAAACCAAATTCTGTGTTTTTTTTTTATTGTGAAATAAACATTTATAACACTTCTAGCCAAAACCAAATTATTGTGTTTGGGAAAATTTGAGAGGTACTTGTGTACCATTTCCAAATAGATAAAAAGCGCGACACTGTTACCACGAACAAGCGATTGCTAGTTTTGTTTTTTCATAAAAACCAAGGTTGTCATTAAAGTTATTATAGGTATTGAAAGTGCTCATTTGGGGATATAATGCAAACGGTAAAATTTTGTTCCCACTAATACTCTAAGTAAAATGGGAAAATGCTCCGATGTCGTGTTCGCGCTAACAGTGTCGCGATGTGTACCTCGGGGAATCATATATTTCCTTATTTGTTGGGGCCGTTTTTTCCTACTTGCCACAGGGTGCCTTTTTTCCTAAGGACATATGACCGGACCGCCCGAAGGCCATGAGGATCAGGGAAACCAAGAGATAGAGAATCCTTTGGGGACATTTTTTCCTACTTCCCACCTGGGGCCTTTTTTCCCGGGGACATTTTGTCCGGGGATGTTTTTTCCGGGGACATCTTTTCCGGAGACATTTTTTCCGGGGACATTTTTTCCTACACCCCAATTCATCGAATAGGCCAATTCGTAACAGGGCAATTCGTCGAAAGACAACTTGTCGAAAGTGTCAATCTTTCAAAGGGCGACTCGTCGAATGGGCTGAATGACGGTCCGAGGTAAAAGTTCCTGGTTCCTTGTTATCTTTTGACCTAAATTTTTATCTCTGTTTGGACTAGGGCAAGCGCCCTTCTTAGGTTACAAGACGAAAAGAAAAATCACAAGAGGGCGAAGACAGGACAGTACCTGGAGACAAGTTAAAGAATGTGCATTTCGGGATCGTCTTTTTGTTTGTTTTCTTTATTACTTTTTGTAAAGAGCCGCCGCAGACTGTCGCCCCGAAGCGGCGTGACTGGGCGGCCAGGTGGGTTAGCATTTTTGTTATGAGTCGCTGCAGACTGTCGCCGCGAAGCGACGTGAATGGGTGGGCCGGGTAGGTTAACATGCGCTCCAGTGATACACGCGCGATGAAATGGTCGTCCCCCACTGCACCGTGAAAGCGGCGAAAGCTACAAGTTGTTATCTTCGACAAGAAAGAGCACAATAAGGTCTATTATCGTGCGGCGATATTACGCATTACTATAGGGCAGGATTTGCTTTGAAAGTTGAGGACAAAAATGATATATTATGGCTTTGAAACAGTCGCGACAAGTTGGCCTCTTCGACGAGTTTTCCTTCGACGAGTTGCCCTATGGTGAATTGTCCTATTCTACAATGGGCCACCGACGAGTTGGCCGTCGGCGAGTTGGCTTTTGTCAAGTTGGCCTAGACCCCTCTTCTAGATATTGGTTGGGAAGCTCGTATTCATCCCATCCTATACATCAACCTACCCTGCGGCTGCGCGGGGTGGAGTGGTAAAGGGCGCTAGATAAAAGCTTCAACTGCCCAGTCTCTCTTTCCCATTCTATGAAATCTTTATGGTTCATAGCTTTCAATGTTTTAAAAACAGAACCCCTCCTTCCTCTAAGCAGCACAAGTAGCATGGCCCAAACTCTAAACCGGAACAGTGGTTTTTGCCATGACCCGAAAGTACAAAGACCTGTTGTTCTGAATGAACATTGACGAGATAAACGATAAGATCCCTTTTGTCAGCGGTCCGAGATCTGAAAAAAAAAACAAAAACTGGGATAGCATTTTCAGGTTATGATGATAATACAATGAATGAGAAGGTGCAAGCGAGCTGGACAAGAATGGCGAAAATAATCCCTGGAGAAGGAAAGCAAGTGGGACAAAGGACAAACACAAATCTACAAACACAGCTAGGTAATGGTGCGCGACCGCGCACCAGTATTTGTAGATTCCGTTCTCCAGGGATTATTTTCGCCATAGCATTTACTCCGGACCAATGACCCTGCGTACCAAGCAAACTTAAAATACCGTCTTTTTTCCCTTCCGGCATTGGTACATTGATATGGGACTTAATCGGATAAATCCGTATTAACGAATATTTTACCGGCGGGTGTTTTTTTGGAGATTTTCGGATTTTTCCGAAAACAGGGAACTCTAATTATAGTATAGTCCGTTACAGGTTAAGAGAGGAAGGACAAGCCTAGTCCACAAAGCTCTCTAATCGCCGTGATTGGTAGTTTCCGTCCCTCTACTTGCTTCATATCCAACATTCGCTCTGCTAAAAGAAAAGAGTGAAGGGCCTTTTTGGAAGAGCCTGTCCCGCTTTCTTTATCGACTATATTCTATAGTCGTTCAAAACCTGTCTTCTTTTTCCCCCCGCGAAGCATAGCGCGGGTGCTCGTACCGAGATATCAGTTGGTTAGAACTTTCAAACAGACAAACCCCGGGTTTTCCCATTCGTTGCGCCGCTATTGTTCTCGCGAATGTGCATTGTGAAGGCGAACAATATTTGAGTGTCACCCATTAAACTCGATGCTGCGGATATCCAACCGACACACACATGACCGTTATTATCTTACAATAGTAAACCATGTTTACCCGTTAATTTTATTTTCTCTCGAGATAGACAGGTTTTTAACTGACCATATATTGCTGTTTCGGGACCTGAAACGTTTGCCGCGAAAGGTTTCTATCTATGGAGCATCTCATTATCGCTCCTGAGCCAATGAAATTGAGGCATTAGCCGATAAGAAGGCCCAAGGACGATTCAGGAAGTCAGAAGTCTTAAAAATGACGAGTCATACTCTGCGTTCTTTAGGCTTCCCGTGACTTTAAGTATCTGCGGAATCGAAGCCTTCTCGTATGTCCACGCGACAAGCGCGATACACCAAACGTTTGATCTTCCCGGCTCTAACGAGAGTCGCGTTCGATATCGACAAGCGATGAAAATAAACTGAACACGTTTCTTCGTACAATTAAAACGAGCTCTCGAATAGCGTTTCAAATTTTATTATAGGCAGAACGGGAAGACAACTGATTGTGGCTGGAAGATGTAAAGAAGGTTTCTCCATAAAATGCAGCGAGATACCAGCTATACTATTACACTTGCGTTTGTATACGAGGAATCGGGGTTTTACAACGTGACCAAACACCATCGAAAGTGTTCCTGAAGTGGCAACAAATGACGTCACAGAAGCCGGAATGTCACGCTCTCGGATGACGCGAACCTAGCAGTTGGCCGTGGAAGTTCAGAAGATGAAAAAAAGCACGAGAGTATACTCGAGTATCGCTGTTGTCGCGGCATTCCAACTCCCTGCTGCCGAAGCCTCTATGAACTCTCAAGCAGGAGGGAGACCTGCATCGGAACAGGCGTCTGCCACGTACATCACCGCTGCCGTGACACCGCCAGTATCGCGGCGGCGACAGTGTGACTCTGGGACAAAATTTTTAGACGCGGTAAACACACCGGTCGAAGACACCTTTCAGGCATCGTTTCCTTCATCTGCACAGCTCGTATCTTCTGCTGCATACGTTTTGCCCCCACCGAACTTAGTTTTCTCGGCGAGAACACGCAGGAACGACCACCAGCATAGCGCGATAACGTCACGTGCAAGCCACGTGTCGTCATTGTTATGTTCACGCTTGTTGCTTCGTGATTTGTTCTTGGGAGTTCGTAGCTAATGCCGCAATCTGATTGGCTGCGAAGCAATATTGAGATGCTCGGGGCTCGCTACGCCCCTGCGTTTCTTAAATTGTCCGTAACTACAGTTCGCGCTCATAGCTGTAATACTGGCGCTTATGATACTCATGTTTGCTCTCGCCCGCCTGCCTCGCGATAAGTTCTCGGTCTGAAATCATTCCCGACCGATTGAACTGTCTCTCCACAGGTGTACGTGCTGGGCCAGCTGTGCGTGTACTCCCGCGGCCTGTCGAAAGCCGCGAGAGAGCAGGAGCACGAACCTCAGCCTGGGCCAGCGGAGGAGTTGCAAGCGGAGACACCGGAACAGTTCGAGCTAGAGACGAGCCCTCATGCCTCGCCCCACAGGACTATGTTCTCCTGAGCAGTTCTTTCGTAGCGCAATCTTTCGTGCGTTCTGCGTTCGTTTAGCGTTCATATATAGAACGCGTACGATTTGCAACGTTTGTTTTCCGAAGATCAAACTCTGGATGAAAATCACTTATACTATAGTCGGTGATAGGTTAAGAGTGCGGGACAAGCTCCTCCAGCAATGCCCTCCGCTCTATCCACTTTGGCAGAACGAAAGCTGCAGAGGAGGTGTCTGACCTCCTCTCCAGTGTTCGATATACTAAAGTGAAACTTCGTGGACTGCTTTGGCGAGAGGAACTTGTCCTGCACTCTTAATCTGTCACCGACTGTTAACAATTGCTTTTGTTAAAGTTATTCTTCTATTGTTCCGATGTATGTAATTGTACGTTTTGTATTCCTATTTGGGTATTCGACTTCCTCATTACGTAAATAAATATATACAAACTAGAAAGGTGTCCTAGGCCACTCCCATAACAGTGCTCATCCTCGGTTCTTTAAAGCCCGTATTATTTGAACTGCTCTTTTTACCACCGGTACAGTGTTCCAGAAGACTGTACCGTGATCGTGCATCGAGAGTGATCCGTCAGAGGATGGAGAGACGAATGGATGTATGCAACGAAACTGATTGAACTAGGCGAAAGATTGTGCTATATAGAATACGATTTAAATTTTAAGTTTAGTACTTTATGGGCGACGAGATGTTTTTGGTGGCGCCACCTCGCGGGCGCCTTCCTGTGACGGCGCTGGTAGAATGCGAGCAGACGACGCGCTATGTCAGAGCATGGAGTGGCTATATTCGCATCTATTTCGAATAAAAACGGTTTATTTAATAAAGAAACGTGCATCTAGCTCAGTGCTGCGCTGTGCCGCCATGATCTTCCCTGGGACTGAACGTTGCACCTGCCTCGTGCATCGACGCATATTGCGCTACTTTTAAGGGGATTCAACCGCTCGTCACTCAATGGGCAAATTTCGCTACACAAACCTGAGCTTCTGGAATGTACCAGAGTATTCATTCTTTTGGAGGTTACTTATGATAACGTAATGAAGGTTGTACGGCCCTTGAATTTTTCCTTTAGAGTGCTGGAGATTTTTAATAAAATCCAGAAGTATGACCGTTTTGACTCTTTTTAGCGCGTTTTGGGGCATTTTTGAAAATACAATTATTTAGAAGACAAACGTGACAAAACGCTTTGCCGTACGTACTAGGGGTGCCCCTGATCTTTATTTTAAGACCATGACGAGAAAGCAACATTAAGTTGTATTTGCGTATTTGTGTAAATAAAATCACACTGTTAATTTTATTTCCAACTTCTTAAACGAGATGGCGACACTAGTACTGAATGCCTCAAACCGGAGATTTTCTTGCTGTTGCTGTTTTTCACTCGAGCTCGAATTCGACCGCGATGTCTCGTTGCTCGTGGATCGGTAGCACGTGTGGCGACCGCTCCCGCTGTAAAGCTCGCTGATCGTGGATTCAATCCACCGCCCTTGTCCATTTCAATCTGGATGAGCATCGTACCGGCGTGCTGTCATGTATCACCATTGCGTGATGCACGTTAAAGACGTCAGACAAGCAGCGGTATACTGCACTGTCTTTCATCTTCAACGAAGACACCAGATGCCCTCAGAGCTGACTAACTTCCCGCTGTATGGACATAGACACAACAAAATTACAATTGATGGCTCTGTTGGTCGGCACTTTTTGAACGTTGCAAAAAAGAATAACAAACGTGCCCATTAGTGACCGACCCGAGGTTCCGCAAGTTTGTCGCGAAGCTGCCACACACCTGCGATCAACTTAGACCCCTCCTTCGTGATGCCTCATTGTACATTATCAGTGCCTCACATTATATCGCACGGCATTATTATTATCACCCCTTATACGTCGGCTTTTCAGTACCGGGCTTTTCGATGCACAGCTATTTTGGTGTGCCGCTGAGCTTGCACCCCTGACGTTGCCTCTGTGAAGTCCCCCGAATAAAATTAAAATTATGCACGTGTATTTTGTAGACTTCATAAAACCCCAAAAAAGAACAATACATTTATTGTTCGTTTAATATATCTAATGATAAAGATAATTTATATATTTCAAACAATGACGTGGAAAAATGTCACACATGCTACAAGATCAAAGATTGAACTCGCTGACCATTGACAATCGGTCACGCGTTTGCTTTTAGAAGGTCGTAACTCTGGCGCGGAAACAAATGTGGGGTCCACGAAAGTTCTTAGAATCGTTAATCGTGCTTATCCCCAGCCATGTCTTCTTTCCGTATTGTACGGGTTGCTGTATTTTCCTGATTGGAGTCCCTGGTCGCGCAAAGATGATGTCCCTCGCATGGGAGAAAAACGCTTGATTAAAGTGTTAGTAATACTGTTAGGTCAGGTCGGTATAGTATGAATAATTACACTAAATTGTAAATGTTTTTTTTGTTTTTTGTTTTTTTACAAAACGATGGTGAAAGTTTTGGACATATCTGGTTGGACTTCTCGGTCCCCAGAAACAAAAATTCGATCCTCTTATCAAAATCAGTGATAACATACAACGTTCCTTCCAATAAGAATTTGCGCAGGTGATGTCCTGAAGTGGTGAGCTTTTGTCCGGTGATTGTCCGGAGGATTCGGCACATTGACTCTTATCACGACGATTAGTTTCGCATGCTTCGGCCACCAAAGTGATTGCTGTCGCAGTGAACCATGTGTGTTAAGCAACAGGTAGTTAATTTTAATAATTAATACAATACTTTATAGGATTGGCTTCCTTTGTTTCCGCTCTGCCTTTTCTGGTAACGTGGCATGCAGCAATCGCACCGATACGCGCCTAGGTAGCATACCGATGCTGCGATCGGATTTCAACTGGTTGTAACTCTGTCACAGAGCCGCTGCGAGAGTGCGACCGCGATTTATTCATATGCGCACATCACAAGTGCACATATAACCACAAGATCAAGAGGTCAGCCCCTCGCTCGGTCTTCCCAAATTCCATTATGCTAGAGTCGCGAGTGAACATATTCACGTAGAACCCGACTTTTTAATCTTGAACGACCCGGGTACTATTCACTATCGGACCCTTGTAAATTCTGAAAGCTGCATTTGTCATCCTCTCTTTTTTTTTCTTTTTGGAAAGAGGGTTTTATTGTTTACCCCCACTGTCCCCGGCTATCTACGCACCCTACCCTAATCAACTCTTTTCGACAGTTCGACAAACGGGCACTTTCGCCCCATTCTCCATTCTGCGAATCGGCCTAGGGCGAATTGCCTATTCGACGAATCGTCATTCTTCCAGTTGTCCAGAGAAAAATATAATTTCGACGAATAGGCCGGATTCGCGGTGCAATGCGCTTCCCCTACAAAAATAGAAAGCCACGTGGAACGATCTATTGTTATATTCACACGGGATCCAGGCTATTGGTACATCCGGGTGTGAACCTTCTGCTGCATGTCGAGGTGGATGCGTTCGCGTCCTTTATCAGCAGTTAAGCTCCCACGTACCAAGACGTCATCAACTACCTCGACAGAATCGCGAGCTTTGGAGTGCTTCCAGGAGCCAGTTAAATTACACGGGCTTCTGAAAAGCACTATGCATGTCACATGCAAAAAACAATTGCGTACTGCGTGATTCCAGTATTATCGCCCTATTCTGTGACATACAAACCTACTGGCAGGGAATGCATGCGTATGTAAACTACTGATAACTGCAGTGTATAGTGAGTAGTTGTCAGTTCCAAAGATAAACGAACAAATATTTAAAAAAAAAATGTCCAATTCACACAACTCTTCTGCATTTGCTCATGAATTGTCGGGTCCCACCCCAACCACCCTCGTGCATTTATACGTGCGTTAGATGTAGATTGTTTTTAAAGATATCTATATTATTATTTTTTATTAGTGGGAAATGACGGGCCTCTCAGGCATGGGCTGCATGCCTCTGTGGCGTCTGTACTTACGAGCACAAATAAATACCTACCTACTTACAAACGAATATTTTGGTTTTATTTGTTACATCAGTGGGAGCGGTCGTGTTCCTTGGTGACACGGGGAAAATATTGATGCCTGCAAGTGCTGGCGAACCAGATTCTGAAGAACAGTAAGAAATAATGTCATGCATATTAGGTTGTTTAAATGCCCATACACGTTGCGTCCTCCTCTCAAATTTTCGCGCTCTATTCCAACTGCGGGTGTCCCATTTCTAGAGTTCAATCTTCCCGCGCTGCGTAAATTATCTACACAAGCCAAAAAACAAAATTTTCTCAAAAAAATTGCTAAGTGCTTGCACTGCACGGTCTCATCTCTTCTATATAAGTAACTAGAAGTAAATATTTAACATAAGATAGAAACAAAATATACTTTTACTTTCAAGCAGTTATATGACTGCAGACGACAGCACGTGTTGCACGTGTAACTAGTCATCAGCAGACTCCTATCGAAATGCCTGATAAGGCTCTGGAGGCGAGACTTTTGTTGATTCTGTTTTTTTTAGTGTACTATGTTAGCGCGCCTGGTCAAACGCTTGCATACGCTACAAGCGTGGCACGTAAGCACCCTAGCCGCTCATTCACACTGAAAGCGGATCCGCGTTCGCAAAGCGGTTGCGAACGCGGTTGTATAAAGATCCAGTGCAATTGCACGCGCACTCGATGACATCATGTGCGCGTGCAACTGTACTGGATCTTTATACAACCGCGTTCGCAACCGCTTTGCGTAAAGCCCCTTCATGTTTCAAAAGTAGCGCAAGGTGCGTCAATGCACGAGGCACGTGCAACGCGCGGTCCTTGGGAAGATCATGGCGGCACAGCGCAGCACTGAGCTAGATTTCAGATGCCATGAATTTCCCAGAAGTGGCGCGCGGCACGTGCCTCGAGCATTTCCACAATGAATGGCGTCACTTTTCCCAGGATATAGGGGCTTTAGCTTTGCGAACGCGGATCCGCTTCCAGTGTGAATGAGCGGTAAGATCGTACAGGGTTGAACAGAGATATCCTAATATGTAGGGTGCCTCAATGTCCTTTTGCTTAGGGTGTTGCCACCCTTTGTATTAACCTGTGCCGACAAAACGCGCTCACGGGTAAAATACAAATAAATCGACGAAAACAAAATATCGCCATAGCACAGTCAGCACCACAAACGCGTGCCGGGACACGCTCTTGCACGCGCTTCTGAACAAAAAAGAAAAACAAAAGTGTGGGACAAAATGGCCAGATTAGAGCCGCCAAATGAGCGTAGCTTATTTAGCGGCTCTAATCTGGCTCTACTATGGCTCTAAAGCACACATAAAGGCACCCACTAATATGTATTTGGAAATAAAAAAAAATAATAGGTGAATGAGTTGCAAAGAAGGCTAAAATAGTTACTCCGAACAACATTTATTTTATGAAACATTATTTCAGATATTTTCATTCTCTGTAGACCTTGTTTGGTTGCTGGTGGATATGAAAAGCAAAAGAAGAAGCATGATTTCTATTATTTTTGAACAATTACAATATATTTTCTTAACCAACAAACAGGTGCTTACTCTGAGATGCAAATTAAAGTTTGACGTTAGCGTTTTGGCGGCCGAAACAATTTTTTTTGTAAATTTAACACTTCCCGTTTTGCGGATTACTAAGAAAATCAAACGGGCCATCAAAAGGTAGAAAATACGTTTCTACCGAAGGTGAGGCGTAAATTTACTTTTTTATTTTTTCCCCTTCACCTTTCTAATTTTAGGCAAAATCAAATGAACCTTTAAATAACTTTAGTGTCTTCATAATAACCTCGGGAGTTCACTATACTATTGTCCGTTATGAACACCTCTTTCAACAGTGATGATCTTACTATGTCACGGTGGAATCAAGCGGGGCTACCTTATCTGTCTCGAAACAAATTGGGGTGTGTGTATGTTCATACAGCCTAGAACATAGTCAGCCTCAACGGGCGACTTGTCTCCCAGCTGTAGATGAGAAATTAAGCCAGTGCAGTACAACCGGTAGCCTGGGGTCTTTAACGTGCATCACGCAGTGGTGATCAAAGTAACGTTGGTAGTGATACACGACCGCACGCCGGTACGATGCTCATCCAGATCGAAACGGGCAGGGGGAGGATTGAACCCAGGATCCCTGGGATATACAGCGCGAGCTTTCGCTCCACGTGCTCCGAGCTGCTCTAACCATTGTTACAGCTACACCGTGGCTCTAACCCAGAGCCTTTTGCTCTAACCCACTCGGCCACCGATCCTTTTTTTTTTGCTTTATTGCACTTGGCCACCGATCCCTTTTTATCTGTCTGGACCGTGGTCTGGACTATACTCTGTTTCACCTTATGATGTACCGCAGGAAAGGCTACAAGCGCGAGCTCCTTGCTCTGGGGCACATCTCGGCGGCACAAGCTCTCGTGACTTAAGAGCAGCTGTCACCGCTATGAGCTCGCGCTTCTAGCCTTCGCTGCGGTACAACATCAGGTGAAACGAAAAATAGAGTACTCTATACTTCGACAACAACATGTAAGCGTGAATTTTATCAAAGGAATTTAGTTTGCACTAAAGTTCCTGTATAGGCTCCCTACGGGAGCCAGAGTTGCGCCTTCATGCATGGCATGTGGATACAGGTCTTCACGTGACTGAATTCGGCGAATAGCAGCACCGCGCGTTCGAGGCGCTCGGCGCGCTCAAAAGCAGGGGAGCGTACTGTCGGGGCGCGTGCAACATCTACTTTCCTGCACGACACTTGATCCGGCTCCTCACGTGATCAGATCTCGGCGAATAGCGGCGAGGGCGGCACGCGGCACGTGGAATCAAACGCGCAACTCTGGCTCCCGTAGGGAGCCTATACAGGAACTCTAGTCTGCACCTGGTCTGCACTTGCCGGCAGCGCCTTCAGCTTACGGAATTTACGAGGATAGCTGGAGTTTTACATGGCTTTGTGTATTTGAGTGGTTCTTTTTCGCTGACAGGCAGACAGACGGAAAGTGTCCTTTCTTGCCATACCCGTTGCCAATGTTGTCAGCTGCTGTGCACTGGGCGCGCGATTGTGGACGAGTAGTAGAGCCGCGCCCCTTGCTTAGACAGAGAACTCCTTGGTACAGTTCATGGGTAAGAAACGGTTGCTATTGTTGCTTTTGACTCGCCGCGCAGAAGAGTGGACCTCGCCGACGAGGTCCACACCTCTGGACGTGGAGAAGTGTAGACCTCGCCGCGCAAAAGTGTGGAGCTCGCCACTAAATGAGCTATGCTTAGGGTCAGCACTCTGTTTCCCAATATTGGTGTGGGCGCCGCCATCTTGGTGCTTGTACAGAGCAGGCGCAACTGCTGATCGTCATGATTCAAAAGTGCGACTTGCTCGGCATTTGATTCGGTGTTAAAAAGCTTATGTAATATTGGTTTGCTCTGTCGCGAAGCGTTTAAACATTTGTGGAGGACGTAAAAGCGTTTCCTGTGATTTCAGACACATTTTCAGATAACTGGCAGCCATGATTTTAAGCCAGAATATGGACAAGTGTCGTTACTGTGAAGCGTAGCTTATTTAGTGGCACTAGGAAAGATCATGGCGGAACAGCGCAGCACTGAGCTAGATTTCAGACGCCATGTTCTTCTATAGTGCCACTAAATAAGCCACGCTTATTTAGTGAGCGTAGCTTACACTTATTTAGAGTAACGACACTTGTTCATATTGTGGCTTAAAATCATGGTTGCCAGTTATCTGAAGATTGATCTGAAATCACAGGAAACGCTTTCCGCCCTCCACAAATGTTTAGACAGTTCGCGACAGAGCAAAGCAATATTACATGAGCTTCCTAACACCGAATCTAATGCTGAGGAGGTCGCACTTTTGAATCATGACAATCGGCAGTTGCGTCTACTCTGCACAAGCACCAAAATGTCGGCGCCCACAACAATGTTGGCGAACAGAGTGCCGATATTCTATGCGCAGCTCATTTAGTGGCTCTAGTTCTTCCCAGAAGTGGCGCGCGGCACCTGTCTCGAGCATTTCCATAAAAATGATTGGCGCCACTTTTCCCAGTATAGATGGGCTTTACTGCACAGATCCTGGGAGCGGGTTTGCAAACCAGTATTCAGACGAAGAGCAGGCCGATATAGGACATAGGAAGTGCAAAACTGCCACTTTATTTCTTTTTTTTCTAGCTTTAAATTAAGCTCTAAAAATAATATTTTTTTTTTTTTGCAGAACATTGTTTGCGTGTTAAATGTGGTGGTTGAAACGGCCGCAACGCCGCACCCTGTGCTTCCGATAATTTCGAACGTGGATGGAACTTCGAATTCATTCGGAAATCGGAGCTTATTCTACGTTTTGTAAGCCACTGTAATCTACGTATGCACTGGCTCGTACATTGCGCTGCCTGTTGGCCGCTTCCGGCAGCGGCGGACGCAGAGCGAAGAAGATCTAGCTCGAGATCGGCGGCGAACAGCCCGTGGCCCGAGCCCACCTCGAGCGCCCGACCTGCATGCGCAGCTGCGAGCATGCAACTCGTTTGTTCCGGAAAAATTCTGCGCCATCTATGAGGAAAAGGGTACAAATAAATAGCGGTTGAATCCCCCTTAAAACATGAACTGGCTTTTAAGACATTGCCGACGCGGGTCGCGCAGCAGCAAGTCTTTGAGAAACCTTTATTATCTATTTGAGAGTCTAATGATCTTAAAAATGGTGCAGACCTATTGCTAAATTACCCAAGCATCAAGGGGAATGCAGGGAATGGTGTTCCACGCGCCACACGCCGGCGTCTGCAGCAGTAATTGTTATAAAGCAAAAGCCTAAACCAAATGGCATCTTGCACGCGCGTTCGTCAACGCTTTATTTTTGTTTATTTACTTCGAATCTTTTATACGCGGAAGGCGTGTGCGTGTGGCGGGGCAAGCGTAGAGTTTTAGTTTACCCACATGAAAAATCCACGGCACCCTAGCCACAAACGGCTTCGCTGTAAAGAGAAGACGCCGTTCGAACTGTCGTGCTTTCCGTAGAAAGTCCACAATCAGCACGACAGTTGAACCTAGATGTCCTGGGTTCAATCCACACCCCTGCCCGTTTCGATCTCTGAGCATTGTACCGGCGTGCGGTCGTGTATCACTACTGCATGGTGCACGTTAAAGACCCCAGGCTAGCGGTTGTACCGCACTGGCTAAATTGCTCATCTGCAGCTGAGACACCAGACACTCACTGAGGCAGACTAACTTCTGGCTGTATAAACATACACGCAACAATTTGTTTTTTCACAATCAGCCTGAGGCCGAGAAAGCGCTTTCACCACTGATTCTTCGGGTAACGAAAATCAGAAGATGTACTCGGAGAACACTGTAGCGGCACGCGTAGCCCCAAGAACCTCCCTATTCCTGCAACCGGCCAAGATAAGTATAATGGCGAATTCCACTGGTCGTTTTGGAGCGCGCCGGGATCTAGACCATTCCATTTAGCGCTCTCTGGATGGCACCATTTTGTTCGACCGCAGCGCCCTCTCCATACATCCAGGAAATTCAGCGGGTTCGGCGGGGTAAAACGAGAGAGAGGGCACGCGCCCGACTCCGCTAGCAGACGACAAACCGGGAGGTTGCCATTCTCCATCTTTGGGCTGTAGCGGCGGGCTGTACGGAACATAGAACTCTCGCTCGTGGCTGCCGTTGTGAAATGGTTCGCGTTCTTAGAAGAGTTGTGGCTACTCCAAAATCAGCCTATAGCTCTCTGTTGTTCTAGTTCGGTAAATGATCAACTAGCATATCTTTTTTCCGTTACTTAAATAGCAGTTGAGTCAGCCGGCAGTACTACCCTCAGCTACTGCGTGTATTGCGGCAGGAGAGCACGTTTTTATTTATTATTTCCGACTTCCACTCATGGTCGCTAAAGGCCTACACCAGTACGAACTTTGTATAGTAAAAAAGGTACAGCAACCGGATTTACTTTTCGCCGGAGAGACCGGCCAATCTGACACAGTTTCCCCTATATTTTTTTTATTTGCACACGCAGGTAACAGCGCAATTGGACCCTTTTAGTCTTTTTATCTAGCATAGTATTACACGATAACTGGCATACCAAAATCTGCGCATCTGCGCTTGAAATTTCCAAAATGAGGCGATTTTAAACACAGTTTGTACGCCAGCGGGATGCCAGGTACTGCCCACTCGGCAGAGCAGACGACATGCGGGGTGAGAGGGAGAGGGAAATTTTCTCTCTATTACCCTCTCTGCTATGACCCTAATGGAACGAGGTCTGAGATGCAGCACGTGATCCGAACAGAGTCGCTCCGCCTCCGGATCCCAAGTGGAACATGACCACTCCTCCGGGATCGGAGTGCCCTTCCCGTCATTCACCTTTCCGGGAACTCTTCCCGCTGTCCCGGATCTCGAAGCCGATGTTTTCGCAATCGCGACGCTAACAACAGCTGTTCAACGCACGAGTAAGGTTAATCATGAAGTTAAAGCTTGTGTTGTTCCTCCCGGTGGTGTGGGAGGCAGGTTCCGCTCTGATGGGCTGGAGCGTGGTGGCACGAACGTCACTGAATGACGGGTCGACTCACTGCTTGAATAGAACTATGAGCATTTATTTACACTCTAGTTACAAGTCCCAACTTGGGAGACCATCCTGCCTCGTCTAAAGTCTCGACCGCCGTCCCCAATTTCTCTCAATCAAATCCAAAGTCCGAATCTCTCCAAAATCCTCTCCGCACTCCTTTTGTAGGCCCATAGGGGCCTCCTTTCCCCTCAGGAACCGACCAATCTCTTCAAATTCCACCACTCACACGTGGTACACGATTCTCCAATGGTCGGCGAGCTGTCAGTCTGGTGCTCTAACCGCCAAAACCAAATTCCTTGTAGAGTCATTCTCTGCAATTTTTTTCAGTCTGGCTGGCGCCAACCGCTAAATTATTGCATCGGGCAAAAAGCGAAAATTTTACACTAAGCGGCAAAACCCTCTATACACCGGCACACTTGGTTAACATCCACAAGCAACTGCAGGAACGGGCTGTCCCAGGGATCTGTCCGAGCAGACTCCCGAAACCCGAGACGTTTCCTAACGACCGCGGGGGAGCCGCTCCCGCATCTCAGCCGCTCTGCCCACGCAAATGCTCCCTCCAAAACGCCGACACTCACAACAAAAGCTAAAAAAAAAAAAACGATGCCGACACAACTTTGCAAAGTTCTAGCAAAAGGAAATACCTTAATTAATAAGCATGATTTCCATGTACTTAACTCTTCCCCACCAAGACTGTTGCACTGACACTTGATGTAAGCGCAACATAAATTCCCTTTTCCGAATAGCACACTGGCAAATATTCGAACCGACCGCTTGGCCCACATTTAACCAAAAGCAACAACGTCAACATTACGCTCTAAAAGTTCACCAAGTGCTCATCCGTAAATGTCAACAAAATCAAACGGTACCGATAAAAAAAAAGGATTACAATGCCAAAACCGGTAACACCAAAAACGGCGAACACACTTCTGCCGCAGGCAAAACGTCTGAGCACAGACCAGAATGGGTGCACAAAGGAAATATTGTCATGATAGCTGTCATGTTCAAAGTCAAACTGCCACAAACGATTACACACAGGTTGAACCCACTCCTGTACATTAAAGGGTCCCGCAAAATCAGTGGTGGGAGCTCTCAAAACTGCGGCACATCATCATGCCCTAATCATGCCTGTCTAGCCTCGACATGCTTACCAACGCTGTGGCTACAAAGCACGTTTCGAATATGTGCGGACACCCAAACTTTTCCCTCAGAGGATAAAAACTGAACACACAAAATATATATTTTGTAGAATATAAAATACCTAGGGGCCAACCGAAGAGCAAAAGAAAAATCAGCAGAACCCATCCTTTGGGAATGATTATCTACGTTAATGCGAATAGCATCAAACGGTGCGGAGTTATGCGCGTTCGTCAGGTGGCCGGCACACTCTAGATACGCCAGCCCACTCTTGAGGCCATTCTAAATTTGTTGACACTTTCACAGCCCTGCGCACGATCTCCGCAGCCCAGCACGTGCGTTTGTGTCACTTAGGAAGGCGAGCAAAGCACGCGCCATACGCACAAACACTCAAAATGGTACCGACCAGACTTTCTGGCGTCTCAGCTAGTCTCAACCAACGGTACTCTAAACGGTTGTTTATATCTTTACCATAGGACGCGCTTTACAGCGCTGTCACAGCTACCGGTGCGCGCGCGTTCCATGCACGAGGGCTCATTCCGCTCTCGGGAGGCTGAGCACGGCCGCTACATTACCCTCTCCCGAGCGCGGGAGAAGGTGAGCTAGCGGCCGTGCTCAGCCTCACGAGAGCGGAATGAGCCCTCGTGCATGGAACGCGCGCACCGGTAGCTGTGACAGCGCTGTAAAGCGCGTCCTATGGTAAAGATATAAACAACCGTTTAGAGTGCGTTGAATGACTGCCTTCATAGCTCTGTGGTTAGCGCGTCTGCCTGCTGATCAAAGGGTCAACGGTTCGAATCCCAGCCGGCGCAGGTCTTTTTTATTTATTTATCGACCCGCGGCGTAAGAGGTTAGATAGCCAGATAGATACATAGACGAAAAGTGCTTGAAGTAGCCAAAGAATGCTATTCGCATTAAAAATGAATCAGAAGGGCAGTGAAATAAATGTAGGCTAAAGGCGAAGCAAAAACCCAGTAGCCTCGCTAGCTACCCCCTAATCGTGGCCGTCTTGTCGTCCAGCCCGTAGTCCTCGAAGGCGTTCTGAGGACTGCCCGTGGCGGCGTGCAGTCGGTCGCTTCCACGACACTCGCTAATCCCGAGCTCATGCTGGATGTCTGCGGTCCTCGCGTGCGAGCTCTGGCCGTTGGCTGGAGTGGCTTCCTCCTCTCCTCCGTGCTCATTTTGCGCTTGCCGTTCCCGCAGCACCTTGCGTCCACAGTCCCCCTTCTGGAGTAGCTCGACTCAACCCTCCTCCTCGGAGTCGCCCTGCGATGCACCGCCGGCTTGACCTTCGGCGACGACACGGCCGCGGTCCCGGAGGCGGTGCCTCTCCGCAGTCGGGGCTTCCCTCTCGGCGTCTGGATCGGAGGGATCAAGACCCTCTTCGCCGTGCTCTCGCCGTCGTCCACGTTCTCTGCATGATCGTCCTCGTCGTAGCCCGGAACCGACGCAGGGTTGGACCCGGAGCACCTCTCGACCACCGACTCCGACCTGTCACTGCGCCCGTTGCGCAGCTGCTTCTTTTCATCCTGGGACGGCCCTTGCCTCCCCAGTGCTGCGGTGACCGGTGCGCCGGGGTTCCCTGGATCCCTGCGCTCGATGTCGCCAACCAGGTTCGTCCCCTCGTCGCCGCCGACACCGTCGCTCCCGCTCTCGCTCTCGCCTCCTTGCGTCACCGGATCACCGGCGGGTGCATCTGCCTCGTCGGCGCCAGCTCTCCTCTGAACGTGCTTCACCACACGGCCGACGCGGTCGTCGCCGTATGCATTCTCCTCGCGGTCTTCTTCCGGATTTTCAAGCTTCTGCCGCTCATTCAAGATTTCGGGCAACCCGTCGGCGTCGTCCGTTTTTCCGGTGGGCTTGGGGCCCCCCTATCCGTCTGGACCGCCGGCTCGACCTCGATGTCGCCGCAATCATCACCGTCCGCGTCTGTCTTCCCAGTAGGCTTGGATTGTCCCTTGCCCATCTGAACAACCGCATCGGATGCGCCGCCCGCTCCGACCCGGCCCTCGTATTTCCTACCGCGGCGCGACTTCTCTTCTGCCTGCTTAAGGTTAACTTGGGTGATCTGGAGTCTGGCTTTCAGAGCTGCAATTTTTAGCTCAAACGCATTCTCGCTCTCACTCCCTTCGCCGCCGTCACCATCGCTCACGCTTTCGCAGCGGGCCTCGATGTTCACCTGTTCCGGGCATGTCGTCGACGGCAGCAGGTGACTCTCCCACTCCTCCAGGTGTCGTCTGCCAGTCCCGACGACCGCCTCAGATTTTCCGCTCGCTCCAACCTGGCCCTCATCTTTCCCACCGCGGCGCCTATTCTCCTCGTCCTGATTAGCGTAAAATTTGGCTATCTGGAGTTTGAGATTTAAAGATGCAATTTTTAGCTTGAGCGCGTTCTCCCTTTCACTCCCTCCCCCATTTGATACGTCATCTAACATCGCCGGGCTCTCATCACCGTTCTCACTCATTGTACCTCGAGCTCCTTTAGTCATCGACCGCGACACCACTGACATGCGAAACCCGGAGGAAACAGAAATGAGTCCCACCTGTGTCAGTGCGCCGCTCTTCAGGCGATGACACTCCAGTGTCGCTCGATGTACCCCGTCGGAGTCGGTCCTGGGTTCGGGTACGGCTGGTTCGTTCTTCGGGTCGCAACCCGCGCAACCTTTCCCGTAGATGATGTTGCGTCGTCGATGCACTTTGGACCGCAGCACATGAAGCTTCTCGCGTAGATGTTGCTCCGTCCGCTCGTTCTCTTCGGGTCGTAACCCACAAGGCCTCTCACGAGGATGTCGCCTCGTCCACTGCGGGTCAGAACCCCCCAAGACCACTCACGGGGATATCATCTTGGTCACTTCGGGTCGAAACCCACGAGGCCTCTCACGGGGATGTCGCCTCGTCCACTTCGGGTCGAAACCCCCCAAGACCTCTCACGGGGATGTCGTCTTGGTCACTTCGGGCCGGAGCCCACGAGGCTTCTCACGTGGATGTTGCCTCGTCCGCCGTTGAGCCGAAGCTCACGTACTTGCCTCAGGTCGCCGCCACGTCATCTCACCGGAAATCGCGCCACCATCCTGTCGACTGCGCCAGTTAAAGTTTGTGTTGTTCCTCCCGGTGGTGTGGGAGGCAGGTTCCGCTCCGATGGGCTGGAGCGTGGTGGCACGAACGTCGCTGAATGACGGGTCGACTCACTGCTTGAATAGAACTATGTGCATTTATAGTACACTCTAGTTACAAGTCCCAACTTGGGAGACCATCCTGCCTCGTCTAAAGTCTCGACCGCCGTCCCCAATTTCTCTCAATCAAATCCAAAGTCCGAATCTCTCCAAAATCCTCTCCGCACTCCTTTTGTAGGCCCATAGGGGCCTCCTTTCCCCTCAGGAACCGACCAATCTCTTCAAATTCCACCACTCACACGTGGTACACGGTTCTCCAATGGTCGGCGAGCTGTCAGTCTGGTGCTCTAACCGCCAAAACCAAATTCCTTGTAGAGTCATTCTCTGAATTTTTTTCAGTCTGGCTGGCGCCAACCGCTAAATTATTGCATCGGGCAAAAAGCGACAATTTTACACTAAGCGGCCAAACCCTCTATACACCGGCACACTTGGTTAACATCCACAAGCAGCTGCAGGAACGGGCTGTCCCAGGGATCTGTCCGAGCAGACTCCCGAAACCCGAGACGTTTCCTAACGACCGCGGGGGAGCCGCTCCCGCATCTCAGCCGCTCTGCCCACGCAAATGCTCCCTCCAAAACGCCGACACTCACAACAAAAGCTAAAAAAAAAGCGATGCCGACGCAATTTTGCAAAGTTCTAGCAAAAGGAAACACCTTAATTAATACGCATGATTTCCATGTACTTAACTCATGATGTGAACGATGCTTGTCGAAAAGCAATGTGCATCAGCGTAGCCCACTTACCTCTTCATTGGGATACTGGTGAACGGTGTCCAAGTACGTCTCGATTTTCAGCCTCTTCTGTAGAGGTCCAAAAAGGCAGTCGAATTCATGCGGGGCATACAAGCAATCCTCGTCGTCACTGTTACTCGAGCCGCTGCTGCTGTAGGAGCTGCTCGAGCAACTTGACGACGAACTGTCACCAAGCAGCAGCAGTGGCGGTAAAGTGGGTGGCACTTCTTGAGCGGCCTATGAATTCTTTCGAGGCGAGATGCCCGGGGAGGAAGGAAGTCGGGTGTGCCCGCCGAGGACTGGCCAGGCTGGCTTCCCGTCAAATCCGCCGAAATCGGCGGAGCGACGTTTTTGATCCGAATTGGGATCTGGAGTGGGAGTTGATCCAAAACGACGAGTTTAACACGCCCGTCTCGATCCCGATCGCCCAGTGAAATATATGCGCTCCAGAAAAGGCGGTCCCAGCGCGCTCCAAAACGACCAGTGAAATTCTTCAAAATATTATCTACTTCCACGTTTTTCATCCGGGGCCTTGTGCCTCAGCTTCGTCTTCCTCCACTAGATCTGACCTGACGAGTAGGCTCTACCATCCAGTTGGCTCTGCGATGGATTTAGAGGTGACGTCGATCTGATCCAAGTGGTGTCCCTGGAACAGTTTCAGATAAGCCATGTGTGATTGGCAACGCTGGCTATAGTCCTGAAACCACAAAAATTTCCCCCTTTCCAAAAAAAAAGAAAGAAAGAAAAGGACTGCATCTCCACGTGGAGAATGATGTTGATTGGGGCGAAGTTGTGGTGGTGCTGATGATACTGATTTTATTGTACATAGGTAGTGGTGATGGTGCTTTTTTTATTGCTCATAGGTATTGCTGAGTTCCGGGTTGCGTTTCGACTTCATTATTACTGTTTTATGGTCGGTGAAATGCAGAGCCAGTGGTTCTTCTAGGGGATCAGCTTGGATCCGCTAGAAGGGCTAGAATATCATTGCTATTGCCTCGAGACGCATCGTACGTGCAATATCTGAATTTTATATGCCCCTCTGCATTAGTAAATGAATTTATACTGCTCCAATCGCACTCTAGCGTAAACGCTGTTTTCGGTGGCAACATGGGAGCTCTGACGTCACACAACACAAAGCGAGCGTTTCTGTCTCGTCGTTTACCTGCGAGTGAACGCCTCAGCGTGCTTCGTTTTTGTTGTTGTTTGGCTCGACTTGTTTCCTGGTTGGGTGAGATTTTTGTTGCGCGGTTGGGTGCCGCAACCACCGGGCAGCAAATGCGAGCCAAGACATGACGTTCCACACTTTTCCGCGAGACGTGCAGTGACGAGCAAAATGGATCGTCGCCGTGCGTGGGGACTGGGTTCCCGTCAAGATCGAGATCCCGCTTATGCAGCAATCATCTCACAGAAGAGAGCTACGAGCTGAGCTCTAAGCGGACAGAAGGCTCGTAAGCTGAGGTGTGATGCTGTGCCAACGATATTAAACTACGTACATCCACTCCTCGCCCAAATCGGATCAATCAATTTGTTTATGCAGCGAAACCATAACCAACAGCTTGACCACCTGGAAACGATACCAGAAGTTGTATTTAGCACGCGTGCAGCCAAATTCTGTTTGACCCGCATGTGCAAATAGAGCGTGGCTACGATTCACCAAGCTCGTCCAAGTCAAGTGACGATATGCATTTGAACGATTCGCCGGTTGTCTTCGACCCGCGGTCATCGCCTCTGAGGGAAAGACCCGCAGCCTCATCACCGATCCAGTGGATCTGCCAATATGTGTACCCAGATACCGCTTCGTGTACCTAGTTGCCGCTTCAGAGGCGAAATCTGCATCCTTTGCTTTGCAAGCGCTCCTAATTCGATCGGTGGCCGTCGCAGTTGTGTTTGCGCGAAACGGCATACGTTTGCTCGAAGCTTATGGCTGTTTTCGAGTAATGTCCTGCTAAAAGGCGTGACTTTCTTTACACATGCTTGGGAACTGCAATAAAAGAACCGTATTTCAGTAGGGTACGTACAGCCTAGGACAGTGGTTCTCAACCATCGATGTTTCGCGGAGCCCTTGTGGATCGGCGGAGATGATGGAGGACCCCGTTCGTGGTGAGAGGAGAGGAAAGTTATAGGTTAAACATAATAAGGATTTAATAAATGGATATAACTAAGGGCTAGTGTGAAGTAGACCTCTCTTATTGACGTTCACACGAAAAAACTCGCCCGAAAACAAACATTTCGACCTGGAAAAAAAAAAGACAACTTTCATTGCCGGGTTTGACTGATGAGGCAGGGCTTGGCGGACCCCTAGAAGGCCTTCGCGGACCCCCATTTGAGAACCACTGGCCTAGGATACTATATAATTCGAAACAAAACACAAGACATCCATCGACCAACGCTTGTCATCCCGACGCATCCAACAAACCTTTGCGTTTTGTGACGTCACGCAGCAGCTATGGATGTCACCCATTGACACTGGCGAAATTCGGGGTGCAGTTTCATACATACGCTCATGAAAGGTTTAGTTAATCACGGGAGATCATATACCAAAATAAAAATGTTGTTTGTCAACATGAAGGCTCCCTCGATGTAACGAGCGCAAAAACTTAAAGTACTTCCGGTTTCGACCGGACAATCCCTTTAAGTCCACGGTCCATGTCAGAAAGAGAATATGTGGTATGAAACGCGGTTATATACGCATTTTAGCATTTGACCGCAGCGCCCTTTCGTTTATAAACGTTAAGCCAATGCATGCAAAGTTTAACGCGATTATATACGCATTTGATCTCAGCGCTCTCTCCTGTATAGACGTTGAGCGGCTACATGCAACATTTCATGCATGACATCCACAGCTCTTGAGTTACTACCATCTCAGAGCCCCCTACTCGTTCCGCAGTCGTGGCCGAGTGGTTGAGGCGATGGACTAGAAATCCATTGGGGTCTCCCCCGGCACAGGTTCGAATCCTGTCGACTGCGCAAACATTTTTTTTTCTTCTTTTAAGAAGACAGATGGGATGGCAATCGATGTGAGCACGGACGCCGGACGGACGGACAGACAAGGCTAGACCCTAAGGAGCTTCGCCCCTAAAAATCCTGCACGTGAAAGAGTAAAAAGGTTTAACCATCGACCCGAACTTGAAGGACGTGAAACTTAAGCTGCTCTGGCTGCAGCACGGTTCGAAGCATAGTGCGAGAAAAGGGCGAGTGCCAGAAATTGGGAACACGAAGACGCTGAATAGACAGCCAAACGTTACAGAACTCTATAGAAATCGGAAAACATTCTGTGTTAGTACGAATTTTGTTTTCCCAATCCGCGAATTTCCACCAGTGCGCTTGCACCATTTTGCCGTGGCTGAGAGAGGAAAAAAAACCTTATTTAACAGAGGACGTCGCCCAGCAACTTCGCAAGTGGATGGCCCAAGGCGAATTGGGGTCATCCTGGATCGGTGCACAAGTGGTTCTCGTGCACACCTGCTGAGCAGTGGAAACGGTTAACCGGGTCACGTCGTGCATGTTCTGCCTGATGTGACCCGGTTAACCATTTATATTTTTCTTTTTCCCGGTTATTCCGAGACCATGCGTCTGAATAAATAAATGAATAAATAAATAAACGAATAAATAAAATAAATAAATAAATAAATAAATAAATAAATTAATTAATAAATTAATAAAGACAAAAGGAAGAAAGAAACAAGTCAAGGGAAAGACTCAAAAGCACGGTTTTAGGCGCTTATAAGCGCTTGAAGACCGTGCTGCGCGCAGTGGGCGCTGCATTCTCGCGGAATAAACTGGAGCTGAATTGCCCTCATTGAAGAGCATTCCGTTGCGCGTTAATGTTTGAAAGCAATACTGGGTCCACGTACGTGCTAATAATGTTGTGTTTCGAAGTAAAAAAAAGAATTGGAGGAGTCAAATAGGCTTTGACGTGATGTTTAAAAAACAAATATAGTTTTGCCCGTTAAATTTTGGAAAGTTAACGAGTTCTTTGAATACTGCACTACTTGTGCAAGACAAGTAGTGTAGCCGAGACAATAAACGCGACTGTGAAAACAATAAAGAGATAAATATAACTTACTCGTTTGAATGATGACTAGTCCGGTTGGCGTGAAAGCGTTGTTTAGAAACTTAATTAAAGACAGCTTTAAAAAAAGGTTTAGCCCCCCCCCCCCTTTCCAAAAAAAAAAGCCTAATTTCCAAATGTCCAAATTGCTTGTTTTTTTCTTCCTAAAGCTGTACTTATTTAAAATGAGTGGAGCTGAACCGAACAGTAGATTGCTCCGCCTAAAAACATTGTAGCTACGCACCTGCACCACCGTACCCGCGGTGCAGTGAACCCGTGGTACAGTTCAGCAGCAGTGAACGTCAACCACGCATCTGTTTGGTACTGCCTTGGTTTGCAGGAGAGGGACTGAGAGAATGCCAGTGTTTTTTTAATATATATTTATTTTTATATTGTCGTGCCGCTGCCGAACGCGGAAAATTTTGTGATCTGTGGTTATAACGTGTGTTGATTTGTTTCACAGACTTTTGTGCACATCATTTTTGTAAAATGAGCCAGGAGGCAAAACAATTCACCAAGGCAGCGTAAACGTTTGTAGCAAGACATGTTTCAAAGACGTAGCTGGCTACATTAAAGAACTACGAAAGAAAATACAGCACCTGGCAAAATGCAACCATGACCTAAAAGATGAAAACCGAAAACCAACTTGCAGGCTCGAGGAGAATAGTACCAAAGGGCAAACAACGTTGAAATCAAAGGGGCCCCTCTGGAGGGTGATCCCACCGCCCTTTTTAAGGATATTGGCAAGCTCGTCGACGAGTCTATTACTGATGTGGGCGTTGACATCTGCCATAGGGTGCCAACGCAGAAACAGACGGAAAAAAAAATCTAATTGTACGTTTGGCACAACGCAGCAAAAGATACGCGGTGATGGAAAAATGCAAAAAGAAACGCATGACCACGTCAGATCCTGGTATTTCGGGAGTGGCAACTCCAGTCTTTATAAATGAACACCTGACTAGACAAATATACAGTATCTGGGGGCAGCGATCGCTGGAAAGCATGACGTGGGATGGAAATTAGTGTGGTCATCGAGGGGAAGGGTGTGTATGCAGAAAAGGAATATTCAGATGCTATCAGGATTACGATCCTCGAAGCTGTGAAAAAAATGACAACCTGATTTCGTTTTTTCCGTGGGAGTATGTTTTATACAGAATTTAGCTCTTATGGTTGACACCTATCTGACAAAATATAGGCACTTTGATTACTCCTCGTTTAACACTGCATTTCCTGGTATACGAGGTAATTTTTCTGCGATTCATTTCAACGCCAGGAGTATAAAAAATAAGAAAGAAGACTTGGGAGTATTTTTTTTTTTCAATCATTGTGCATTCGTTTTGAGGCCCTACGTTTTTACGTGGAAACTTGGGTTCCTGAAGGGTACGGTACCCCCTTGCTTTGAGAAATTACAAATGTGCTAGTCTAGATTTAAAAAAAGTGGTAGTGTTGCTATATACAAAAAAATGACATTTCATGGTACGTTGTTGATGATTAGATGATTATTCCGTGATCAGAGCTGACGTGGAGTTCCTTGTTATTCATGCAGGACATATCATTACAGACATCCTGCTGGCAGTAAGAGTGATTTTTTTGTTTTGTTTTTTAGAAGACGTTAGGTTTTCTCGAGTCAACCTCCAAACCATATTTGATTTTGGGAGATATAAATATCGACCTTCTTGAATATGATAATCACGGAATGAAGCTTAATAACCTCTTAAACACCTCTGGCTGTCTCAATAGAGTGACACTGACTACCAGAGTGACGTTAAAACGTTCGGTTGAATTGACGTCTATATAACAAATTTAAACGCCGGAGACGTCACTTCTGGGTATTCACACAAAACAACAGCGGTCCTAAGTTTATTATTCGTCTGACATACATCCTTCGTGAGCCACACGCACGTAAAACCCAAACTTACATTAATCGAAAAAAAAAATGACGAATCACTCGAACATTTTCGTGTCATAGTTGATAAAATAAACTGGCGCAGGTTCTTCGGGGAAAGTGATCCTTACCTTGCGTATGCAAGTTTTTAAAATAAAATTTGGCTTTATTACGACGCTGCTTTCCCACTCCTACAAGGAAATAGGCGTGACAATAAAGTAAGAAAGCCCTGGATTACTAACAGCTGATACAAACGAATTAAGAAAAAATTATAAATGAATCATGATTTCATTAAGTGTCGAGACCAAAGCCTTCTCATAGAATTTATAAAAAAAGGAAAAAAAACTAAACTTCGATTTTAAGAAAGCAAAAGATGACCATTATCAAAACACTTTTTAGATATTTTACAACAAGCCACGAAGGATAGGGGAAACTGTAAACGCTTTCACTGGCAGAAAAAGAAGTTTCAAAAGAACGCAAAGTGCAACTCTTGACGACAGGAACGTGAGTGGCCAGGAAATGTCGAGCTTAATTAGTAAGCATTTTATAGAAGTTAGTTTACCTTTAATACACGAAACTAAATCACAGTATAGCGACCAAACGCGATAACCTCATTATCAAACATGATAAAACTGCTACCAGCAACGCCATGAAAAAAAAAAGATTTAAAAAAAGTTACCGCTGGACGCAAGACTTCAAACCAGTTCCCATAAAATGTCTCGAAACATATATGTCATCCTCTGTCATATATAATAAATCGCACATTAGAAACGGAGATAATTCCTGACAAGTTTAACATTGCCAAAGTCACTACTGTTAGTAAAGGAGGCAGGGAACACATGCAACAAAACTATAGACCGATCTCAATTTTTGCCCATATTTTCAAATTAAATATTTGAAGCGTTTATAAATACCAGACTAGATAAATTTATTACAAAACACCACGTAATAAATAAATACCAGTATGGCTTTCAAGCAGGCACTCGTTGAGGCAAAAAATAAAACAATAAAACAACATTGAAAATAAGCTATACACTCTAGAGTTATTCCTAAACCAAAATATAAAACGCAAAAAACAACAAAAAACGACAGGACAAAGAGGAGAGTAAACAAGACGAGGCGCACTCGCAACTACAGTTTATTTATGACTTTAGACCTTTCCTAGACCATAGGAAAGTTTTTGACACGATACAACATGATATACTAATAATAAAATTCAACTGATGGAATACGTTGCTTTCGTTGCCTTGACTTTATTAGAAAACTACCTTCAAAGTTATTTACACTATGTTAATAGTAATAACATTCTTTCGGACTCATACAAAGTTAAATATGGTGCGCCACAAAGGTCGATTTAAGACCCTTGTTATTTATTCTTTATATAAGCGATATAACAACTATTATGGGATCTCCGGACCTTGTCATATACGCGGATGACACCAACATATATTTATCTTCTACTTCCAAGGCAACCTTGGAATCTTTGACGAATACCTCTCTCTCTGATCTCAAACTCTCGCTTGAAATGAATAATTGCAATCAAACGTTAAGAAAACGAAGTATATCGCTCTTGCCCCTGCGATTAAATGCGACAACCCTAACATCACAATATACTCCAGAAACAATGTTATAGATGAGGTTAAAGGACGATAATTCCTTGGGGTATGCTTTAATCGAGAGCTCGATTGGAATACTTACATAAACAAAACTAAGCACTGAACTATCGCAAGCCGTTGGATGCACGCAGAAAATACAAAACCTTATTCCTTAGTAATATATGTATATATATATATATATATATATATATATATATATATATATATATATATATATTATTATTATTATATTCAAAACTACGTTACTGGATTTTAGTATGGGGCACGACAATGTCAACAAATTACAATAGGCTACTCATTTTACAAAAAATAATATTACGAATATAGGAAAATTATACCGGCAGGTCTCAAGATATTCCGACGGAGCCATTTCTCACTAAATATGATCTGCTAAAGATTAATCAAATTTATTACTTTAAGCTACTGCAAATAATGCACTGCGAAACGCTTTTTGAGATTCCTCAGATTATGTAAATATCTATACTTTTAGACACAAAAACAGACGACATACCAAAATACGCACGAATTATAATAAGCTAACGGTAGAATTTCAAGTTGCGCAACGAAAGAATTTCAAGTGACGGACATCCTTAACAATATTGAAGGTCTAATCGACTTCAACTGCTCTCTCATTCAATTTAAACAGAAAATGAAGGTGCTTCTTGTTAGCAGTGACATTGGTTTTTGATTTTCATTTTGGCGCGAGTCATGTTTATGCTTCGTTATTATGGTTTTATGGGTAAGAAAATACTGCACATACTTGTATCTTCTTTTTTATTTGGCTATATTAGCAACTATTGTTGAAAGCACTGTTAGCTCTTATTTCATATATAATGTGCATAATCTTTGTATATTTATTTCAGAGGTGTGAGATTTTTTTATTTGTTTTGTTGTAAAGAGCCAAGCTGCTGTAACTGCGGTAGGGGCCGAACCCTCGTCAGGCTTCAAGCCTTTAGTCTCGCTCACCTCCCGGTCAAATGGTTAATACAAACAAACAAACAAACAAACAAACAAACAAACAAACCAACAAACAAACAAACAAACAAACAAACAAACAAACCAACCAACCAACCAACCAACCAACCAACCAACCAACCAACCAACCAACCAACCAACCAACCAACCAACCAACCAACCAACCAACCAACCAACCAACCAACCAACCAACCAACCAACCAACCAACCAACCAACCAACCAACCAACCAACCAACCAACCAACCAACCAACCAACCAACCAACCAACCAACCAACCAACCAACCAACCAACAAAAACATACAAACAAAGAAACCAACCAACAAACCAACCAACAAACAAACACTAACAAACAAACAAAAACAAACAAACAAAGTTTGAGTAGTGAAAAAAGCGGCGGCCTCCAAGTGGGGCACATCGCGTTGAACCTACCGGATGGCGCTAGCGCTTTATTCCTGAGCCACAGCATGGCTGTAGCCTTGCTATAGATCGCATACGACCACCAAAAACCTGTGCCAACCGTTCCCGTTTTTCTTTTTTTAGAGCCCAGCTCTAATTCGTTTGTTTCCGGGTTGACCGGCGTCGCCGTCACCGTCGGCGTCCGCGCGTTGAATTATGCGACCGCGCGCGTTCCATTATGAGAAATTTTCCCTCTAAATGTCCTGGAAAAATTTCCCCTCTAAATTTGGCGGGGAAATCGACGTCACGTGACCTCAACACCAATTCACTTTCCCCACTAAATTTAGCGGAAAAATTTTCGCTAAATTTGTCCGCTAAATTTAGTGGGAATACTTTCCCGCCAAATTTAACGGAGAAATTTTCGCTAGATTTAGCGGGAAATTTAGCGAAACTTTTTCCTTAAATTGGAGGGCAACGGGCGAGGAGGAGGGGTTACCAAGGGGAGAAGGAACATACCCTTCACTCCGTACCCTTCCCTCCTCCTTCTCAAGAGCTGCGCTCTAATTCGGCAATACAAAGAATTGTAAACGTCTCTTTTTTTTTCATTTTAGCAGTCAAAGCAGGGCAGCAGGGCACAGAACGATCAGTACGAGCTCATCGAGATTTCGACACCAGCGCCAGGCGCGGCTTTCAACATTTCTGACTTCACAGTACCGATGGGGAACAGCGGCTGCTTTATCCACTATTTCTATTTCTAGTTCACTGTACCTGTGCTTTCTTTTTATGTTAGTCTCGTCAAGCCTGTTTTTTTTTCTTTTCCGAACAAGAATGTGAGTCGAACCTAACACGCAGCCCATTCAGCGGAAACTGGGAAGAGAAACAGAGCCCGCTGTCGATACTTCCTCGCCTGAAAGAGCTGTTCTCAATAAGCCGTTTCCATTCTGGACGCGCGGTTTCAGCACATAGGCCGTGGTGCACAATTTGCTCCATCTTACCTCAAAATAAAGGCTTCATTCCCTGAGTATTTAAAAACCTACCAGCCTTCAGATTGTTTTCTTCGTGTTGTCATATTACGTGTGACCCAATAGAGCAAACATCCGATTCTACCGTAAGTACAGATATGGACCACACATCCATACGCTGATGGCCAAGGACGTACAGAGTTTTAAGCATTTCTCTGCCCCCAAAAAACGAGTCAGGTTTTATATTCGCGAGTATGTAACCAATGATCGAACGAGCCTGTTGGTAATAAACGTTCAACATTATATAGAGAAGAAAGTATGACTTACGAAGTAGTCCATCTTCACGTTTATGTTAGTCTTTTAGGGCGTACCTTTCGTTACCAGTGTAGCACAATCCTGATTTTTTTCTCTTTTTCGAAAACGTTTGTCAGTTGTGTTGAGTTTTCGTCAAGCAAGTGTTCGACGAGATCCAAGAAACTGGACATTTGATCAATCCATTTTTTACTCTTGCAATAGTATTCTGAATGCTTATCATGAGTACAAATAAATATAATATCGAGCCTGTAAACTGAACTCGTTATGTTTGAGTGTACAGTTAGAGCGCTCCGTATCGCCAAGCTCTAGCGCGTTAACGTGTTTTAAAAACAAAATTTCTATATATTTTTGGGGTGAATGAGCATTCGGCGCTTGGCAGAACATAGCGACGTCATGCGGTTAGTACAGCCGTAGTTCTACAGTTAGAAAGGCAGCCGGTAAGCTTTAAAACTAGAAATAAAAATAAAAAGGGAGCATAGAAAAGATCGAGTCGCGCACAGATGCAAGAATCGAAAGCAACTATCGCTTGCTGTTTAGCGTCACCAACCCCGGAAAAGCTGCTCTGTCCAGAGGGCTCACATTTATCTAGTTTCACTGACCCGCATTGAAATGTTATATTATGGTGCCTGGAACACGTCTCTGACTGGTGTGTTTACCGCGTCCTAAAACGGGGTTCCTGGATTTCCACATGATGACGTTATAGAAGTGTCATGTTGTCACGGGTCGCGATCCTGGCGGTGGCACAGCAGCAGGGGTAAATGTGGCAGACACCTGTTTTGCTTCAGGTCGCTCTCTAGCTTCACGGTTGACGGAAACTTCGGCAGGCAGCAATTGGGACGCTGCGACGACAGCGACACAGGCGTTCGCTCGTATTATTTTACGGGACATTTTTGCACAAATCGCCAGGATCGCGACATCTGTCAGCTTGACACGCCAGCTGCTGTGTCGCCATTTGTTTCCACTTGGTCTTCGAGTCTGCTTTGGATGCGTGGGCGATATAGGACGCAAAACACACCCGTCGAGGACGCGTTTCAGGCACACCGTATAGTTATACCTCACGTTTCTAAGGAAATCAGACCGTTAAAAGCCTGAGCACGATGCACGCAAACAACGAGGACTCTCTGACTACACTAAAGCCGGAACTCTACGTGGCCTCTAACCAGAAGCAATGGAGTGCAAATCTTATGACGCTTGAAAGCTTCCAAAAGTCATTCGGTCGGGACGAAAAAGGAGAACAACAATACCTCGATCTGGGTTGCGGCACGGGTGACTTTACACGCGAGGGCCTGCTACCCCGCTGTCTTCCGTGCCGAAGGATTGTCGCCGTCGACATCTCCAGGGACATGGTGGAGTACGCCATGGGTCACTTCGCCCATCCCAAGATTACATACGAAGTCCTCGACGTTGTTGCAGATGACGTGTCCGGTTTTGTGAAGCGGTACGGTCAGTTCGACCGCGTCTTCTCTTTTTTCTGTCTTAATTGGGTGAGAAATCAAGCGAAGGCGCTCAAGAACATCGCGCTGCTGATGAAGCCCGGCGGCAGCTGTCTGCTCTTCTTCTGCGCCACAACTCCGCTGATGCGATGCCACCAGGAACTGGCTCGGATGAAGCGTTGGGAGAAATACGCGCAGGTGAGCAATGGCGACGGTTTTCTTCGCCCCAAGTTTATTTCAGACGCGTGAAACTAAAGACCCGTAGAGACGATTGCGTTCAAGCGCGATGCGTTCTATTGCGGCAGGCGGACGCGAAGCGTTGCAAGAGCATTTCCGCCAAGCTTGTACATTTGCGCTGACACGAAATCGACTGCAGTCAAGAGCCACTAAGAACGCGCCATCATCGTTTGGGTCTCCCCAACATTGCGCGAAATACACGGCAGCATAATGGCGCCCGGCGACAGGATCGATGTGACCGATATTGGGACGATTCGTCCGCCGCTTCTGTCCAAATTGAATCATTTTAACCTTGGAATAATATCGTGGTCCCGCGTCCCCACCGCTCAAACAAAAGCAAGATTCCGTCCCCGTTTGTGGGATGGATGCGCGCCGATGACGTTGACGCGCGGTGCGGGCGACCACGTAACCCTCCCTTTCTTTTCTTGACTTCTGATTGGTCTACCCGTAACGCGACGCTTTGGAAAGTTGGGCCAGGTCTACTCTCTCGCATCGCGCAGCGGAGCGCTGTGCGACCTTGTGCTTCGTACCGCAAGCAGCTGCTTCCTGCCACAAGGACGCCGTTCCGCACTCAAACACGTTCAACCGCAAATGTGTGTAAATGTGCCTTGACGATGGTTTCCTACGCGTTGCACGCACAACACACTATATGTGTTCCCCGGGTTTTTCAGAATGATCGATACACGTCTATATTTATTCAGAGGTAAGTTGTTTGAAAAGTGTAGCATCCAATGATAACATGTTCGACAGAAATCTGTCTTGTTGGGGGAAAGCTAAATTTAAAAAAAGGAGGTACTCCAACCATAATCTCCAAGAGGTAAATTCCAACGTTTCAAAATCTGCTCGATTTCTTTATTAGGGGTGACTAAATCGCGTGGAGCTGCAGCAGCTTTCATCTTCCTCTTAACTGCTAATAACTCTAATTTTTTTTTTATAAGCATGGTTTCTTGTTTATTGCCGTCATCAGGTGGCGAAATCCATGGGCGTAAACCGATGGCAAAGCACCCAGGAACCTGTTTATGTTTCCTGGCGTGTGCTGCATGTGCCAAGACTCAAATAAGAGCCTTTTTCGGGTATATGGTTCTGTTTCAATCACAAGCGTGTTCGGGAAGGGGGATTGGTGGCCGAGTGGTCTAGCGCACACCAGCTCGGAGCACGTGGAGCGAAAGCTCGCGCTGCAGAACTCAGGGATCCTGGGCTCAATCCCCACCTCTGCCCGTTTCGATCTGGATGAGCATCGTACCGGCGTGCGGTCGTGTATCACTACTGCGTGATGCACGTTAAAGACCCCAGGCTAGCGGTTGTATCGCACTGGCTAAATTGCTCATCTACAGCTGGGAGACTCGTCGCCCGTCGAGGCAGACCAAGCTCTAGGCTGTATAAACATGCACACAACACAACTCCCCCCCCCCCCCCCCCCGTGTTCGGGAAGTCGATCGGATGGTCGTGGACATCGCACTGTACCGCGACGGCGCTGCGCTCGTGATGGAGCGTGCGCACGTCGTCCTTGTGTTGTGCAATGCGTTATGGAAACTTTTCGTCTCGCCGATGTGAGTAGCGGGGCACTTCGCACATGAAATGTTGTAGACCACATTCTGTGCTTTCTCGCTTGAGAGGCGATCTTTGGGTCGCGGGATGGAGCGTCCCAGTGTGGACTCAGGCTTCTACGCCCCTTGGAGTCCTTTTCTCAGCACACGTGCTAGTGCTTCGCTGGTTCCCTTTACGTAGGGGACGAGGGGACGCTGATGCGCGCGATGGGCCGAGTTGTAGTGAGTGTGACGACTTCTTGTTCTGGCACGTGCGACCTTTGCGACGGGCCATGTGCTCAACAAAACTGTTGCTGTATCCATTTTTCTTGTGATCATCAACGATGGTCTGCTTCTCTTTTCTTCTGTCGGTCTCCGATGAGTAGATAGTCATTTCCACGGATAGAAGGGTTGAGACCACTGACGCCTTATGACTCGATGGATGGTTCGAGTCTAACTAAAAATAACGTCCAATGTGCCTTTTTTTTCTTTTTTACAAAGTAAATTTTAGTTTTTTGTTCTTGCCTTTTCACCAACGTATCGAGAAACGGCAAGGTGTCATTTCTCTCGCATTCGACGGTGAACCGAATCGCCAACTCGATGGAATTGAGGATGGCCAAGAAATGTTTGCCTTCTGATTTCTTTAAAATACAGAACCAATCATCAACATAAGGCAAAAACACCTTGGGTCTGCTGGTGAAAGGTCATAGCGCTCTCCGCTCGATTATTTTCATTGCAATTGAATGGAATTGAACTTAATTGGTTTTATTTAGACACTAAGTCTAGGGTAACAGGGCGAAATCCAGATTAACTCTGCCTGACGTGGCCCTATCACCCGTTTACAAAGGCAGGTTTGCCGTCGTGACAGATAGGTGCCCCTCTTGCGGTTCCGCTGACTTGTTTGGACAGTTCACCTTGGCAACAGAAATATGTGCTGCCGAGACAAAACTCGAGCTGGCGACACAGTTCATCCACATTTATGCTGGTTCATGAGCCCAAGTTTTCGTCTTTCTTGAGGACTTCTCTGGCTGCGGCGACTGCCAACGGAACTCGGACGCATGTGAAAAGTGATACAGCGTCGAAGGACACCACGCACTCATCGTCATTGAGTCTTATCTGCGAGACACTCTCTACGAGGTGGCCGGTGTTTTGCACAAAGGCCGACGTATTTTCCACGAGTGGAGCTAAAATCTAGTGCAGGTAATTGAATAGCGCGCGAAGTGGCGAGGTCGCAAAGTCTGCAATAGGTTGTAAACGAACACTGCGCTTGTGGATTTTCTGGAGTCCGTAGAAACCTGCGGGTACAGACCCATTTCTGGAGATGAGAGGCAGATAGAGGCTCTTCGACCCCGGGTACTTCTAGAAAATCTCCGCCAGCATCTCATTCAAGTTTGTCTGGATTTATGACGTTGGGTCTTGCGCTTTTCGTAGAACGGACTATCAAGGAAATCTATTACCTTGTTCTACTACACCTTCCGGTCAAGGACGACGGTCGACTTTCCTTTGCCTGCTGGTGGGATCACAATCTCTGTATCTTCGCAGAGTTTATGCGGCACTGTTGTTTCCTCTTTTGACAGATTGTTTCGCTGCCGTTGGGGAGTTTTAAAAGGATGCCGATCGCTTTATGTCGCACTCCTTCACGAGCCCCTGGATCTAGGCGATGCCGTCCTTCACCGCTGCGACCAATATTTGGAAGAGGCGGCCGCGTTGTGGTTATGCTAAAGCTGTGGCCTTCTGAAGAAACACTGATTTCGCACGCATAAAGTTGTCTGGAGGAGAGGTTCTTGACATAATTGGTGGTGTCTGTGCGTCGCTTGGTTTCATCTGTTCGTATACGTTTCGAAATACTAGTTTCCTGCGATTCCCCTTAGTTGTTCCACATTGGTCGAAGCGACGTTTGCAGCAAAGGACTGCAGGGATGGGAACACGTCTGGAATGCGGTGTTCGAGCTGTCTACGCGCGCAAAACAGTTTTTTTTTCACCTGAGGGTAGCATGGCATTCGTGTAATCGGGAAATTACCAAACGCTGCTCAGCTTGCGCTAGAATCTTCTGTCCTTCCTTTGTGTGGACGAGGCGTTTGAGACGGATGCTTCGAGGAACCACATGCATGTCCCGGCAGGTCCTCGTAAAGCCGAGGTGGGTCTTGTGGGTAGAGATAACTGCGAGCGATGTTAACATACCGCTTCGCTAGCTGTGCTGTCTCCTGTCCGAAGTCATCACGTAGAGACAAGAACAGTTTCGACAGAAATCTGTCTGGTTGGGAGAAAGTTAAATTAATCTAAACATCGAGAAAAGGTACAGCCGAACGTTGAATAACCTGTTCGGTTTCTTCATAAGGGGTGACTAGTTTCAATGTTGACTTCCGTCGGTTGGACTTCTTCCGAGGGTGCGTGCAGCATTTTGCGTTCTTCGTGCTCTTTTTAAGATTTCGAGGATCCTCTTGTAATATATATACGTACGTCCAAGCGATCTCTATATATATATCTTTTGACGACCACGTCTATACACAACCCGCTATGCTACCTAATGGCTGCTGTGAGAAGTTGTGACGTCATGGTCGAGGTGTATTTAGGGGTTTTAGTTTCTACCGAGCATTCGGAACTTATCGGAGGCAGAAATATATAGTATAGCCGAAACAAGAAATCGGAACGGTGGCTTCTGTTTTAACCCGAAAGAGCTGCTGTACTGATGAACCTTGACGATATAAGTGGTAAGCAGTGTTGTAGGCGTTACCGAAAAAAGTAACGAAATACGTTACACGTTACTTGCAAATAAAAAGAACGCGTTAACGACCTACCTTACCTCAAAATAAAAGGAATACGTTACCGTTACCAATAAAGAGTCACGCACGTTACTTTCGCGTAACTTTTTAAATTTTGAATTAATACGTTTTACTGTTTTGTCGGTACAGGTATGCACACGCGCCATATTTCAAGAAACATGTTCATGCAGAAACTGAACATAAAGGAAAGACGTAAAAAACTAAAACATTCACGTGGCTTTGCGTTGTTCTTTATATTAAGTGTTATCTTATAAGTCTTGGGAAGAAAAAGGTTACGTTACTTGAAATAAGTAACTTAAGTACGTTACCCGTTACTGTTTCGAAGAAGTAGGTTACTGCGTTACCAAAACAATACCGGTAACGCCGTTACTTGTAACGCATTAGCGCCAACACTGGCGGTAAGATTCCTTTTGTCAATGGCCCAAGATTTTGAAAGACAACAGGGGTAACATTTTCTCAAGATCATTGACACGGTGCGTTGTCCAAACTTAATTGCAAAACACCGTCTTTTTTTAGGGGGGGGGGAGGCATTTGTGTATAGAATTCGGAGAAACCAACGATAACCTATTGATTTATTGAAATTCGGAGTTTTTCGGATAAATCTGGATTGGCGAATTTTACCGGCGGGTGATTTTTGGAGTTTTTCGGACTTAACCGAAAACATGAAAGGCTAGGGATAACTAACAATTAATTTACAAACTATAAAAGTACATTATGTTATGATATCGTAGAAGAAGAGGACATATGGGCGGCGCGCAGATCATTTTTCGGAACTGGCAGGTAACCGCCATGGCGGCCATTCTTCTCTCGTTTATTTAATACTAAACAGTTTTTTCTAAAGCTTCATTAACTCGACCTATCACAACATAACACACTATATTGATCATCTTTACAAAAATCGGGGGACACGGGGTTAAGCTACCATACGCATGAAGTGTTTGGATCGTGCGAGCTGTCTGTGTGTGAGAGGGGTCGGGCTGTTGTGCGTGGGGCTAGCGCAACCACAGACTTCGTGTGTGCGGTAGCTCAGCCCATCTTGTGTCCTTCGGTCCACCATGCTCGAGCTAGGCGGCTAAAAACCAAGGGTGCAGTCGAGACAAAGGCATGCTATAGCTTTAGGTCTATCCACTAATTCCAAGCAGAGCTCGGCGTTCTGACATCCCCGTGCGCTCTCGTCTCCTCCTCTCCCTCAGTTTGTCGGTGCACAGTCATTGGAAAAGCACGTTTCTTTGGAACGCCTGGAGTCCAGCACGCGCTTCGTGCCTTTTCAGTCGAGCTATTGGCGACGTGCGCGACCGAAAGCGTCGCTGTGGTCGGCCTTCCACGATTGGCCGAACGCTGACTATGACGTCGGAAAGGGGATTTATCATCGACGGAAATAAGAGGAATGAAAGAACTTTAATTTTGACGGTGTTGGCAGTGTTCCTTTGAGAGCGCAATGATTTCAAGCTTCCACCATGCTAATAACAAATACCATCGAACTTGTTGTTCGCAAGGTAATGACGTCACAAGGGGGAACCATAGGAGGGCGCCACCAAAACATCTCGCCGCTAATAGCCTCCTTTATACTGATAAAGCCTGGCAGATCACCACCAGAAGTGGCCGCCTATAAATGGAAAAGGTGGAGCGGCAGACAACGGATTAGAGGAGAGCCACGTGACTGGCGCCCCGCTACGGCGAGACGCCGAGACACACTTCTCTCGAGGAACAAGTGTGTTTCGGGTCCTCGCCGTTGCAAAAGCTGCTGACGTCCAGGTTCCACGAGAAATGGCTCTTTGATGCGCTGTGCTGCCAGGTCCCTGCGCTCCAAATCTGCGACCTGGCACTCTATAGCTCCGTCGTCGAACTGCCAGGTTTTGTGAGTGTAGACGGAGGCTATGGTCGAGTTTTGGCTGCGCGCTCGCGCTCGAGGGTCACTTGACGTCGAGGCGTTGTCGAAGGCCTCGCGCTGGAGAGGGACAACGGAACCTCTTCCCTGCCCTTCTCACATTGTCAGCGATGCGATCGAAAGGGCTGCTCTGGTCGTCCTTCCACGATTGGCCAAACGCTTACCATGACGTCTTGAGTAGGATGATTTCGGCTCTTATTGTCGGAAATAAGAGCAAAGTCGGAATCTAAATTCGGTTGGTGTTGATATAGGAATGGGATGTCTGGGCTTCCAGAGCGCGTTTTACGCACCGTCGAACTTATCACTCGCTACTAATAATCCAGGTCGTGGCGTCAGGAATAGGAAGCATAACAGTGCGGCACCGAAACAACTCCTCGTCAATAGTGTAAATGTTTTTCGTCGCACTCGAGCGTGACGCTTATCGCGTGAATTCCAGCCCTTAGATGCAATCTGTGTGAGCACATTTCGCGTTACTATAAGGCAGGCACGCAGCCAGGGGGGGGCAACATGGGGCCCCCCCCCCCCCCCGAAATCTTCCATTTTGCTAGGACCTCCTCTCCCCCCTTGCCCTCATACATCATTTTGTCATGGGCGGGCCCCACCCGAAACAAAATCCTGGCTACGTGCCTGCTATAAGGTGTACTAAAATATAGTGCCAGCCGTTCGAGTATGTTTCAACCCGACGGTGAAACCAGCGATGCTCATTGCTGCCCTTTCAGATTTGCCACAACTTCATTCCCCCGAGCCAAGACTTGGAAGGCAGTGACGCCCTGGAATCGTACATGAAGGATCTGCTGACGATGGCTAACCTCACGCCGTCGACACTCAGAGTGCTTCACGAAAAGGTCAACTACTCGACTATCGAAAGCCTTGTCCGTAAGTTTTTGAAAGATATATCGCATAACCGAAGTCTTTTGAGTCCCTCCCAAGCATGTTATTGAGCCAGGAATCAAGGAGCAGCTGGGACCCAAATATTGGATTGTTGAGGACAGTATACGTGGTAGACCAGGCTTTCAACCACTTGCTGCGTGTGCGGTTGAGACCGTAAAGACTGTTTGGCAAGCTTGTGGTGCAAAGCGTTCGACTACGCGTTGCCGGCAGGTTAAATCGTCCCTTGCCATCCCCACCTCGAGGCGGCTCATTGAGCAGTCGGTCGAGGCGCTCGGCAACGCAACGATAAAAGGACGGCCTAGGAGTATGCGATTACGACTCGCGACGATGACGCTCAAGAAATGACTATGTGTTCGGCTGAACAAGGGCCTTGCGTCATTCTCCAAGGTGGGTGCCAGCGAGGAAAAAATCCAACGAGACAGACAATCGGAGCGAGCGCGGGAAGCCTTTTCGCACTCTCGGTTGGTCCCGTGTCCCCGGCGTTCCTGTATAAGCCTAATCGAGCGGGCGACCAGGGCACCTCATTAGCGCTCCGCAGCCAATCAGGGAGCGGCCTCAGCCGATGAGAACGCCCAAGAGCCAATCACGAAGCAAGACGCGAAGCCACGCGTTTCTTAAACCAATCGCAGCCGACGATCCGAAGGAAGTCACGACTCTTGTCGCCTATGTGCGTTTGCTATCAAGGACAACAACCAAGCATGCACATTAATTGCGCCGCGCTCCTTCGATGTCTTTTTTTATTTTGGCGTGATTAATTTCGCCGATGAGTGCAAACCAACGGTGAAAACCCACAAAAAAAAAACGAGGATAGTGACGATGCATTTTTTGCCGTTGCTTTATTGGATCGATGGGGACGTAGCGTCGGCTGCGATCAGATTTAAAGGAGCCATGAAACGATTTTTCTACTTTCTCTAAATACTACTCAGAATATCTCCTTAACGTTAATAACAGAATAAACTTGCCTTAGATTTTTTCCTTCCAAAATAATGGCAATCGCAAAAAAAAAAGAAACAAGAAATTGAAAGCTATAAGCGTTTCATTCCCTTAACTCGGGTGTAGGAAATAATGTCCCCGGAAAAAAACGTCCCCGGAAAAAATGTCCCCGGAAAAAAAGTCCCCGGACAAAATGTCCCCGGAAAAAAGGCCCCAGGTGGAAAGTAGGAAAAAATGTCCCCAAACGATTTTTTATCTCTGGGTTTTCCTGATCTCATGGCCTTCGGGCGGTCCGGTCATATGTCCTTGGAAAAAAGACACCGTGTGGCAAGTTGGAAAAAATGGCCCCAACAAATAAGGAAATATACAATTCCACAAAGTACTTACACATCGCGACACTGTTAGCGCGAACATGACATTGGCGTAATTTCACATTTTACTTGGAAAGAATATTAGTGGGAACGAAATTTTACCGTCAGCATTATATCCACAAATA
>JAZHYW010059261.1:0-98075 GCA_037355805.1 Ixodes ricinus | reverse complement strand
TTGCTGCGAGCGGAGACTGCTGTTCCATCGAAATCAAAACCATGCCACTCCGCTCTGTCGCCAACTGGTTTCCAATATTGTATGCAAAATGTAACCGTCAAGCATCCGACAAAAAAAAAAGTCCAGCGGTGCGTGCTTGCCAGGCCGGCAGGCGAAATACAAGCTAAACACGCAGCAAAGAAAAAAAGAACCCGAGTGCATCGATGCAAGGCATCGCGAGCCAGGGTCAAAAAGTTCTTGGAGCGCTTTGTGCAACGACTGAACTCGAGACAAACAAGCGTGCTGTGCGGGTTCAGCGTGCAGACATTGCCTTCTTTGCTTTAGCTCACTTCTCTTCACCAACTTTCTTTCTCGGCAGATTTTTCACATACCGGGGTTCATTTCGAAAGAAAGCCCACCGAGAGAAACCTAGATAATCAATACTTCGACACAGCAGTCTTCAGTCTTTGAGTTAAAGAGGGATTTTTGTAGTAACCTATGATTTAAGCAAAGACAGGAATGTTGATGACCTTGCGGCGGTCCTTACGCTTCAGTTTAGAAAGCGCCATATCTGCAGCGACGTGGGGACGGCAACACCCGACGTCATATAACCACGGTGACTGGTAGGCAGGGACCAAATATGGTTTTCCCACGGCCGTTGCTTTCAGGAGCGAGTGCTTCAGCTCACAAAGTAACTCCCGCAGCGCAAAAACGTGGTTTCATTTCACAACACGAAAGCATGGCTGGTACCTGGCACGTTAGCGTTGGAGCGTCCGCATACGCTTGCATCCATCGTTACAAAATTTAATACAGACGCAAGACGAGACCTACAAGACGACGAGAGTGTGAAACGAGAGACGACGGGAAAAACAAAACCATGCAAGAATAGATGGACGATTGATGGCAAGGGTACTTTCGGGCCGCCGCTTGCTGCCACCTAGCTCCCGGTACTCAGTAGTTTCGGTTTTGAAAGGCGACCGAAATTGGTCCTTGGCGCAGGCTTGGCGCAGATTACCCATGATTTCGGCAAAATGTAGCAGGATGTATCCGGGTTAGCCCCTTGGCGCAGTTTGGCGCAACTGGCGCAGCAATCACATCACTGGCCGCGATGAAGGAGCGAATAGAAAACATAAAAAAGCATTTTTATCGCTTTTGTGTTTGTACAACGCGTGCACGCCGCAGAAACTCAGCGCGGGCGCCATGTGGGAATGCGGGCACTGGCCAATCCAAGCCAAGCCAAGCCAGACCAAGTCAAGTCAAGTCGACACAAGCCAAGCCAAAAGACGACCCACACGCGTTTACCCAATCGTGGAAGACGAGGTTTGTTTATGCGCAGGGACCAGAAGAAGAAGTGTGATCGTGTATCGGGTTCAGCGGTATTTTTTCTGCCTGAGCATTTTTCAGTTTCTGCTCCAGAGTGGTCTGGTGTATGTGTGTTGGTGCTTCTGCTTCCTGGCTTGCTTGGATTGTGGGCTGCCGAGGAGCCCACGCTGAAGAAAAAGGAACTACCAGACAAGCGGTGCCATGCTGCTGCCTATCTGCGTAGTCGCCAAGTGGATTGTAAACGAAGGACTTGAGCTGTCAGGATGAGTGCAGTCAAAACATAAACTGATATTTCTTCTATTTCCATTGACTTTTCACTTCTGCTATGCCCCACGTGCGAGAAATTGAAGCGGTCTCGGCTCGCGTTATATAGTAGTAATAATATTTTTTTCTTTTTGAGAGCATCAAAACCTGCCCTCGCGTTATATTCGTGGTCGCGTTATATTCGTGCAAATACGGTAGTCTCATTTGGATGGTTATCTACAATTCTACAATTCCACAAGCAAACAAGCTTAAAATGCATTTCATTTGTTCTGCTACCCACTAGGACGGCTTCTATTGCTCAGCCAAGAACAAAGAGCAAATGTGTTGTGCACAGTACCCTCCTCACCTGCGTGGATGCCTGCTTGTCCCGAAGAGATGCTTTCGAGTCCTTGGACTTGTGTGGACGGAGCACCAACGTACAGCAAAGCCTGCCTCCCAGGACGTCCTGCACGGACGGCACAACAGACAACTGATAAGGAACGGCACTCCAGTCGAGGAGTCAACACAGGAGCCACTTCGGAGCCGCCATTGACACACTATCGGAAAGACCGGGAGAGTGTCGCTGCAAAGACGGCCAACGGTCCCTTTTAGGCGAGGTGGCATGAAAACGGCGTGATGTGGTCTAAGAAGCGAAGCCGTGGATAGCACCGTAGGGTGAGACTCAAGGCCAGAAGTTCACTTGGGAATCGGAAAAACCGAACCAGTCGATATCCGAAAGGAATCTTCATAAACCAAAGCCGGACGGCACTGAAAGTGTAGCCCAAACAGTTATGCGTGACACTGACATCATTATTCAGCTCCACCAGACAGCTATGCATGACACTGACATAATCATTCAGCTCCAAAGCAGACAGCTGGCACGTGTTCTGCTTTGGAGGGAGCTCAGATGCACACTCAAGTGCCACCGATCGATTTCTTTAAATTAAAGCAGAGAACACTGACTATGTTGTCTCAGAGCTACTTCGAGACAAGTGTGTGAAAGGTTGCTGTGCAGAATTGTAGCTTCTAGAATAAAGGTAATGAAATAAGTGGGCACGCAAGATCAACAGAAATGGCCGGCTAAATTACACCTTGAAAAGGGTAAACAGCCCCAGAGAAACACACCTTAATATTGGGACAGTGACGTCAGTCAGGCATCAAAGAAGGGCAATAACCGTGGCGGTTTTGTTCCACGAGTGGGAAAGGGGGAGGAGAACGGGATGACGGAAGTCTTGCTTTTCCGAGACAAAACTTCAGAGAGTATCCCGTGCAAAACAGCAAAATCGTTCAGACCGAAAATTGATCATTCAAAAATCTATGTCCATAAGTCTGTATGTAAAGAAATGTTTGTATACTCCAATGCTCCTTGAAGGTAGTAGGTAACTGGTGGGACAGCATTTTTACGACAGAATTGTGAAGCTGCTTACCAGAGTATACAAAAAAAATTAAATATCCTGTCTGAGAAATAGACTGGTCATTGTATAGGTTCCACCAGCCACAAGTAAAATCTATTCCCAACCCAGGAATGCAAAAAAACACTGCAATTTATAAATTCATTAAAAATATCCTATGCAACCTAATTTATGATTCTGGTGGTCCCTGACAAAATAAACAAAGACAGTTCTTGGCACCACTGTCGGACAAGTGGTTCATCTTCCATCAAAAACAAATAAAAAGCTGGAACACAAACCTGATTAATGCCCATTATCGGCTTCAGCCTATCTCCCCAGGAACTGTCACCCTGGATAACGACCGTTACACCCGATCATCTTCACTGAAACACACAGAAGCAAACATCTTCAGTGCATCATTAATTTCAATAGCCAAGACAGACCACAAGAAACTAGCCAAATGCTATCCATCCTCGTAATAAGATTCGAATCCAATCAACTCAAGTGTCCTTGGTCATACATATGCCAGGTTCCAAATTATTAGAAAAATAATGAAAGGTGCCTGCAGTAAAGCTTGTCTCAGCTCAAGTTTGTTTGAAAGCTCTTCTTGGTAGCCCAATAAATATAAAAGAAAAACATAAAGTGCAAACGTCTTGAGCTTGCAGTCTGAAGGCTACCCAATTAAACAGATTTGTTGACACTGCAATAAGCTATAACTTACCCCCTATTGTGGTGTGGAAATCTCAATTAGAATAATTTTCCTGTGTTTTGCATACAATTAGTACAGAAAATCCACCTTCTTTTCTACAAATTTTAAGCTTTGAATTTGAGCAAAGTCATAATCTATTATTACCTAGATTTGTTGTAAGAAATGAGTGGAAAAAAGGAAACACTTGTAATTCAAAAAAAGATGAACTAAAAAACCTGAAACCTCATCATCAGCAGAATGAGTCGTACCAAATACAATGATGATGGCCCACAAGCCCAAGGCTACAAAGACGTTATTCGCAACTCTGAGTGAAATAGCGGTGCCGGGCGAGAAACACGAGACTCGGGGAAATAGGAGGACCGCATTTATTGTAATACATAGCTCGAACCGATGCAGCCCAGCGGGGGATCAGTGGCCGAATGGGTTAGCGCACACCAGCTCAGAGCACATGAAGTGAAAGCTTGCGCCGCAGAACCTACGGATCCTGGGTTCAATTCCCCACCCCGCCCGTGTCGATCTGGACGACCATCGTACCGGCGTGTGGTCGTGCATCACTACTGCGTGGTGCACGTTAAGGGACACTGGCACCCCCCAAATTTATTTATTTTTTGACAGACACTTTATTATGGTGTCAGTGTGAGACTACCCAATCAATATTTTGCTACAGCGTCACATATATTTTTAACAAAGCCAGAAAACGTAACTGCTCAAAACCGAAACTGGACTGGGGAGGAAGAAGAAATATAGAGGAGAGAGTTGGCAAAAGTCACGTGGCTGTGCAGCTCTTTTTTTTTTCCTATCAACGTATTTGCAGCTTTTTAGAAGCCACAAAAAATGGGTATCATATTTCTTCTCTATTTTTAATATTGTGTGTGTGACTTTGATGACCCACGACTTTGATTATATTTGGTGGCTGTGTCTAAACCATACAAAACGGCACATGACCACGAAGAAGAGAGTGAGCGCGACTCAAACTGGCCAGTTCTCGATTGGTGGTTTTCGGGTGGAGAGGAAACGAATTTTGAGCTGCAAACTGTTTTTCGGGTAGTTTGCCTCTCGTATGTCATGTACAAATAAAAACCTTGGCGAGCATATATACCCTGTCAGTGTACCTTTAAAGACTGGCGGACCCAGGCTAGAGGTTGTACTGCACTGGCTAAATTGCTCATCTGCAGCTGAGAGACAAGTCGCCCGTTGAGGCAGACTAACTTCCGGCTGTATAAACATGCACGAAACATCAATATTATGCAGCCTAGACGTTAATATATGAAACAGAGACCAAAAGCAGATCATTCAAGTTGTGAATAGCAATCAAAAAGAGCGACAGCACTGCTGTCCATAACTCTAGCAAGATGCAAGAGCAATTAAACACAGGTACATGTCGTGACACTGTTAACACAAACCAGTGATAGCCATATTTTTTATTAAATTCAAAGGGGCTTTTATAGAAACTACTAGCATGGCAGAAAGTACTCATTTGGGAAAAATGTGGTACAATCTGACGTCCGCCTGTACCCTTTCAAACTAAAAGGCGAAAAAGTGCCCATGTTCTGCCTGTGCCAACGGCGTCGCAGAGTGTTCAAGGGTCTCGCAAAGGAGTGAACAATGGTGGGTCGGCTTACTTGGTGAGGGTCATCAGGTAAGTCAGCGTGTCCTTGAAGTCCTGAAGCATGAAGTCGTCGCAGGGCGGAGGCACGGAGATGAGCGCGTTGCCTTTCTTGTCTTCGCCGCCTGTTAATTGAGGAAGTTGTATGTGCGCTAAGGCGTGACGACGCACCTATCAGGAGGGTGACGGCTATTGAGCATGACAACTCCTTCTTCGTGGCACTGTTTGAATGTGAAGAAATGTTTACAAAAAGAACATGCATAGAGCATGCATTGTGTACTGTGGGCCCGGATGAAAACCGGTCTCCCTCAAACGTAGCAGCTCATAAGTGCCAACCTGCAGGGTTGGGGGATCAGCATTCTGGTAAATTAAGCTCTGCTTAAGAGGAGAAAAGACTTACCCGCCATGAAAGCCAGCCGCTTCTTCAGAATCTCGACGATATCAGCAGCCTGAAGTTCTCCTACAGACATGGAGAGGGTGGTGCGTTCACTAGATAGCTTCAGCCCTTGCCAAATACAGACACTGAAAATGTCCTCGAAATCCACGACTGTCTGCGGGTTCAATCATATGAGCAGGCTTCCAGATATGTGCTGGTTCCCAGCTAAAATCTTGTGAGGCTTGCAAAAAGAATGCAAAGCGAGCACGTTTTCTGGTGGGACATAATAATGCTAGAAAATGTGCTGTCAGCAGAAAAAGTCGTCAGGGCATTAAGGAACGACAGTGCAAGCCATGCACTGACAAGGCAAACATCGAGGATAAAGCAAGATGCGACTAAAGTCATGACATACCCGGTGTAGATGCCTGCTGAGTTGATCACCGACGATTAAAGGTCCGAAGCAAGACATGCCATGGACGGGCAAAAGGACTACTTCCCAGTAAACAAACAGTACATACCTGACATAACGTCTCCCTGCACGTCAGCTTTTGGGTTGCGTTGATTTCTCTCGGATCCCGCTCGTTCTGTATCCTCTCCTTTCTAATGTGCTCAACATCGTTCTTCGATTTGGAATTTCTGCGCACACAAGACAAGGCCGTTAAAAACACGCGTTTGGCACGCGAACGCAACGTGCAGCCCACTTCGGGACACAAGATGATCACTTAAGATAGTGACCGATTAGGTCGCGAAAACAACAGACAGTGGCCCGATCGCTTGAGTGTTGCAGCAGTGCAGACTTCTCCGACTCGCCTGGCGTGGTGGACGTCGCGAACGTAGCCGAAGACGTCACGCATCCCTCGGCGGCAGCGCCCGTACCGCGTTCACTATCAGGCAGCAAGGTCGTATCAATAACGCGAGCAGCAACAAAGAGACAAGGCACGCATCCGTAACCGACAGAGTTGGGTCTTCAAGCAGCTATCACATGGGAGCAGGGATACGGAGCAGACAGCAAACCAAGCAAACAGTCCCTCGCGCACATCTCCTCATCTGTAGAAAAAAAAAAAAACAAAAGGTTTGGGATTGGATGGGATTGGATTGTGTTGGCCATTTCAAGTAACACGTTGTCGATAGCGCCTTCGCTAATGCTCATCGCAAGAGCACAAGAGTATTGAGTTTCGGTTTGAACTACTCAACGAAGTGGTGCGTCGAGTGATTTCGCGTTTTATCTCTGTAATTAAGTAGAATGCACCGCTTATAGGTAGAAAATATTCGTATTTATATGTGAGTTCTATTGCAAGGTCAGAAACAAATAAGCAAGCTTGGTGCTTGGAGAGGATTGCTCGAAATTACAGAAGAGACGCTCTGAGATGATTACACTGTTGACGGAGAATCAATTCTTACACCAAAGCAAGAATAAATCGCCATACCTGGGAGTGTGGTAGCTTACATTCAACAAATGCTCACATATTATAAAAAAAATAAATAAATAAAAAGAGCTGCGGCGGCGTGAATGCTGGCAGTTTTAGTTTCGGTTTTTATTTCGGCCGTTTTTGAATTTGCAAGTTTGATTTCGTGAAGGAGACAATAACATACATGACTTTCGTAATACCTCCAGACCCCTGTCGTATCTACCTTCCCTGCCTCAAACTCGAGTGCAATAAATGTAACGTCGGAGGTAATTAATCCAAACACGTCTAAGCCTGTTCAACCAGTATGTGATGATCGTTTACCATTGTCGGACGAAAAAAGCGCCAACAGACCGAATCATTATTTCAGCTCATTCTTCACAGCAGATGACCACACTAACATGCTACATCTTAACGACTTATATCACCCTCCCATGGATGCTGTGGAGTATTATCGAATCAATAGAAAGGTTACAGCTATTTAAACATTAGGAAGATACATAGGAATGGGGTGTTGGGACGCAGTCTGGGAAGTGATACCATAGGCGTCCCAAACTCAACTGATTCTTTATTTCCCTGTGCCCGTTCCCGGGCAGGTCTTCCCTCCTCGGCCTCACCTCCTTTCCCCCTCTTCTCCTCCGCTCCCCACATTCCCCAGTCACCGCGGTCCGCGGGCGGGGAATTCTCCCGCGAGGGAAAAGGGGGGGACATATCCGGTTGGCGGCCGCCATGCTCCACTGTTTAGCTGCTGCAGGACGGCGCCCACGGCCGTGTCCGAGGCGTCGACCATGACGCACTGTGGGATACCCGGCTGGGGGTATGCCAGGAGTGCGGCATCAGCCAGGCTGTCCTTGATTAGTCGAAAAGCCGTCGTCGCCTGGTCGCTCCAGTCCAGCAAGCTCGCAGCACTCCCGGGGCCAGACAACAAGCTGTGCAGAGGATGGAGAATGGCCGCGCACTGGGGAACGAAACGCCGGTAGAAGTTTACCAGTCCGAGAAACTCGCGGAGCTGGCGCTTCGTGCTGGGCTGCGGGAACTCTTTGATGGCTTCGACCTTCTGTGGGTGTGGTCGAATTCCGGAGCTTGAGATGACGTGTCCAAGAAATGCCAGCTCGTGTACTCCGAGTTCGCACTTCGATGTATTCACGACGATTCCATTTTCTGTCAGGCGCCGGAACACGGTGCGCAGGTGCTCCTCGTGTTCCTCCGGCGACCTGCTCGCAATGAGCAGATCATCGAGGTAGGCGTGGCAGAAGTCGAGGCCGTGCAAGACGCCGTCAATGAAGCGTTGAAAGGTCTGACCTGAGTTGCGGAGGCCGAACGGCATTCGCAGGAATTCAAACAGTCCGAATGGCGTTGAGATGGCCGTCTTTGGGACGTCCTCTGGGGCCACGGGGATCTGATAATACGCCCGCACGAGGTCCACTTTGGAGAAAATTGATGCGCCGTGCAGATTCGTAGTGATGTCGTGGATGTGCGGTACTGGGTAGCGGTCAGGTACAGTTGCCCGATTTAGTGCGCGGTAATCCCCGCAGGGTCGCCAGTCTCCTGGTGTCGACTTGGGCACCATGTGCAGTGGGGATGCCCAGGGGCTGGCTGAAGGTCGGACAATTCCGAGCTCCAGCATATGGTCGAACACCTGACGGGCCACTTGTAACTTTTCGGGTGGCAGCCGGCGGGGCCTTGTGTGAACCGGTGGGCCTGTCGTGCCGATGTGGTGTCGCACGTCATGTTTGACTGCCGAGTCTGCTTGTGGTTGGCGCGTCAGATCAGGAAACTCGTTTAGGATGGCAGTGAAACGTGCTGCCCCTGACGGTCCGATCAGTGTTGGGCTGAGCGGAGGATGCTTCGAAGGCTTGCCCTGCACGGCCGCTTGTGAAATGGGATCCTGGAGTCTTCGGTTTCGCACATCGACAAGGAGGCCAAAGTGGCGAAGGAAATCCGCCCCCAGAATTGCGAACTTGACGTCGGCGACCATGAACACCCAGCGGAACGTCTTGTGGAGGCCTAGGTCCAGGGATAGCGAGCGGTGCCCGTAAGTTGCAATTGTCGTGCTGTTGACAGCTTGTAGGGGAATCCGCTCGGGTGCTTCCGATCGGCAGCCGACGCCGGGACCACGCTCACCTCTGCGCCCGTGTCGACGAGGAAACGAACGCCCTTGGCGCGGTCGGTTAGAAAGAAAACCGAGGGGCGACTTTCCGGCAAGGTGGAGGCACTGGTCGCCCTCAGTGCTGGCCCCGACCGTTTCCCGAATGTTCGCAGGGAGGCACGCAGTTCCGTGCGGCGTTGCCGTACCTCCGGTGATACCAGCATACCTTCTGGCTCTGCTGTGGTTCCGGCTTTGCACTCCGGTTTGGGGGTGCGCGCCACATGCTCGTAGGGCCGCCACTGTGCTGGCGAGGCGCGAGATCTCCGCTCGGAGCTCGTGCAGTTGGTCCGGCTGCGCTGGTTCCGCTTGCACGGTCGCGACGGAGGGTGTTGCTACCGCCATAAGTGCGTCGGCTCGCTCGGCCAGCTTGGATAGGTCCTTCTCTCCGGTGGAGGTGAGCACCATGCGGACGTTTGATGGAAGCCGTTGAAGGAAAATCTCCCGAAGCAGGAGACTGTCGAGACCGGCCGCCGTGCTGCCGAGCAGTTGTTGCATGTGGCGTAGCAGTTGACTGGGCGTTCGGTCCCCGAGATCAGCTTCGCGAAGAAGTTGCTGCAACCGCTGCGGTTCCGAGGGCGATACGCGGCGAATGAGCGTCCGCTTCAGCGTGCTGTACGCATCCTCCGCCGGTGGGGAGAACAGCAGGTCGCGGATCTCGCTCGCCGTTGCGGGCGGCAGGCTGCTCACCACGTGGTGGTACTTTGTGAGGTCCGCGGTGATGCGCCTTGCGGCGAACTGTGACTCCACCTGGAGGAACCACAGCTCGGGGTCCGCGGTCCAAAATGGGGGCAACTTGACGTCGACGGCGGCAACCATCGGGACGTCGGAGCTGAGTTGATCATTCATTGTGCGATTGAGTGTCGCGGGTCACCAATGTTGGGACGCAGTCTGGGAGAAGTGATACCATAGGCGTCCCAAACTCAACTGGTTCTTTATTTCCCTGTGCCCGTTCCCGGGCAGGTCTTCCTCCTCGGCCTCACCTCCTTTCCCCGTCTTCTCCTCCGCTCCCCACATTCCTCAGTCACCGCGGTCCGCGGGCGAGGGGAATTCTCCCGCGAGGGAAAAGGGGGGACATATCCGGTTGGCAGGCTAGGCCAGGTTCGTCGGGCAGCCACGCCCGCGCGTGGCGTGATATGATCACCACAGGGGGACGGACAACTATCGTGCAGATAACAAAATAACTAAAGCTAAAAAAAAGACAGATCAAACTCGACTCGTTATTTATTGAATATATTTCAGCAATATTTTTCTCGTGAGTTTTCTACAGACAAAAAAAAAGTGGTAGTAATTCCTATCTCCAATTCAAGGAGGCGATTAAACATAAGCAATTGAAATCAGGCGATTAAACTTCACCCATCTAACTATCGTCCCATTCCATCAACAACGTCCATGAAATTAAAACAGCACATAATATGTTCAAACATCATAAAGCATATTAAAAATAACACTTACTTTTTTCAAAATCATCATGGGTTTCGACAATCATTCTCTTGCTAAGCACAATTGGTGCAACTCGTTCATGGAAGTATACGTAACATCGATAATAACATTCAAGTTGACACCTTATTTATTGACTTTTCTAAAGCATTTGATAATGTTTCCCATAGGTTAGTTATGCTTCAACTAAATCAACCCCATACTTATGCATTGGTGCCACTGTGGATTAGTTCAAGTCTTTGACGAATCGTGCGCCCAATACTCGGTGTAGATTAGCAATTGCTCGTCTTCCTGTCTTCCTTCATCGATCGTGTTCACCAGGGCAGGGATCTGCGCAGCTGCTTTTAAGGGCTGAAGCTGGGCTTAGCCATGTCCGTAGGTGTCCGTAGCTCCGGCGTCCGGTGCTCGTGCTCCTGCTCGTGGTAAGCCTCGCCTGCGCGTCGTAAAGCAAAAGAAAAGAAGAGGAAAACATTGATGGGAAAAAAATCTGTTTGCGCAGCCGACGGGATTTGAAATCCTGCGGGAGCACCCCAACGGATTTCTAATCCATGTACCCCCCAAAAAATTTTTAACCACTCGCCAGGCGCTTCAGGACGGTGTCGGAGGGCTACCCAGATGTACGTATACTGCAACGAGACTGCGGATTTTTCTTTAATGGAGCCAAGAAACGCAACTGCGCGAAGCCGAAACTCAGAAAGCGGCTAGTGGACAGGAGAGCGGGCGCTGGCGGAAGTCACATCGTTACACCCGGCGCGCTATCATTACTCTCTTTTCTCTGCCCTCGGCGTAGCGAACGACATGCGGCGTTAGCCGGGCACTGTTGGGGCTCCGCTGTCTTACGCAGACAAGCACGACCAGAGGCCGCCCGCAGTCAACACTTCATGTCACTACGGGATGCGTCAATGTTTTCCTCACTATTTGTAGGACGACATTCGAGATCAGCAGTGACGTGCCCGTGTTTGCGTAATATACAGTGATCGGCTCTCGAGACAAGAATGCACCCAAGATGTTAGCCGTGATAATCGAGCTGGCTCACACGTCCTGCGTCCGAAGAAAAGTGGCATTGTGCGACGGAGTTTCCGAAATAGCAGCGCGTGATCGGGGCCAATGGCTCGGCCGCAAATTCCCGGTACGAACGGCTTGCCGGGCACCTCGGGGAGCGGCTCGCAACCGTGGCGCAGGCGCGCCGGGCGGGGGGGTGCCGAAAGCGATTACATTGAGTTCACCGAATTATCAAGATCCCGTCCCCATCTAATCTCAGCGACGTTTCGTCCACGACATTTGTTTGTTAATTTTTGTTTGGGGCGGCGGATGTACTAATTGTTATGGCAGTATAGCCTGCCGGTAACAGCCAGGCGGCGCCAGTAGAGTGAGAGTCCAAGGTTATACCCTGCCCTGCCCTGCCTCAGTGTAACTTGGTAAAGGGTGAAACAGGAAGTTCCCCATTGAGTGCCGACGGCTTCGATATGCGCTAGTGTACGAGCGCAACGCACCCATATTAGGGCATGACGCAGCGGAAAGCCTGATACTTCTTCGCAGTGAAAAGCTCACTCCGGTAATACGTAGTCACGTTCCGATTGGCCCGCCATGCCGCAGCTTCCGCCGTACTTGCATGTCATGCAATCACGGCTCTCTAGCCTACCCAGTATGTTCTTGCTTACCAGAGTAATAGCTCACGTTCGAATAATGAAGCTGTCACTCCGAGGACATACCCAATGTTTCTTCTAGAATTAGTGCTTTCGCAGATCCATCCTCGAAATTGCAGTTCTTGGTCCCACGCTGTTTTATTCTTTCCTGTATACTTTTTCTTTTGGAAGTGGCCGGAGGGGTGCCGCTGGTATCCGTCGCCGCTCATTGTTGTGCGTGGACGAAACCAGGCATAACCTAAAGTCGTCCGGCTTGGTAAGTACGGGCGTACGCGGGTGGGTTGCTTGCTGTGTAGTCATTTTTACTTTATTTTTACGTGCGTTACCTGGTTTATGTGAAAGCCACCGCTTCAAACTGAGTATTATACCCTTAATTTTTTTTTAGAACGCAGCTTTTAGGCGCTTGTTTCCGGCTTTAGCGGCGTCGCCGTCGGCGTAACCGCGCGGTGCATTATGGGTAGGGCTCCGTGTTTTCGGATAAATCCGAAAAACTCCGAAAATCACCCGTCGGTAAAATTTTTGTCAATTCGGATTTATCGATAAACTCCGAATTGTTATGTGCCCTACCACCCCCCCCGCACACACACACACACACACAGCAAAACAAAAAAATTTTTTTTTTACAGTTTGGGCAACGCAGGATCAATGGTCCTGGGAAAATGGCACCATAATTATCTTTCAAGTCTCGGAGGGTTGTCAAGGGGTCTTACGGCTTGTCTCGTCAAGGTTGGTTTAGGGAAACAGGTGATCGTACCATTCGTGTCACGACAAAAGTCACTCTTTTGGTTTTCAGTTTGGGCCATGGGATTTTGGATTTAGAAAAGGAGAGGGTATGTTTCTGGGGGGGGGGGGGTAACAGTGAAAGCTATGAACCATAGAGATTTTTATAAAATAGGGAAGAGGGGCAGTTGAAACTTCTCTACTACATCCATTACCACTCCACGTCGCGCGGCCGCGGGATAGATTGATGGGATGACTACGAGCTTCCTTGCGGCTACCTCCGGCAGTTTATTGATTTTGAAGGTATCAAAGTTTATCGAAGCCACACTTGTGTGCGAATTTTGTCGTGGGACGAATTAGTATTGCCAATGACACCAACGCCAAATTCAACAGAAGAATATTAATTGATACAAGCGCGTTTTATTTATTATCTAGCATACGTTTGCATCTGGTTATTATTTATTATTTTAATAGGAAACACTGCAGAAATTCATCTCCGAATTTCGGAGAATTGGGGATTTACAAAGAATTAACTCCGATAAACACCGAATTTTTGCTAAAAAATAAACTCCGAAAAACACCCTCCGGAATTTCACGAAAAATAAACTCCGAAAACACGGAGCCCTAATTATGGAACATGTCCCATGATGCAACCTCGCGGGGAGGAAGGGGGGGGGGGAGGAGGACGAGGGGAGAGGAGGAAGAGGGAGGGGAGGAGGAGACAGGATGGGAGCAGCTTGAGGGATGAGGGAGGAGGAGGAGGGAAGGAGGACGACGAGGAGGAGGAAGAGGAGGGGGGAGGAGTAGCAGGGAGGATGAGGAGGTGAGGAAGAGGGAGGAGGGGTATACCCTCCTCTCGGTGCCCTTCCCTCCTTCCCCTCAAGAGGCTGCGCTCTAATTCGGCATGCAGGGTGTTGTAAACGTCTTTCATTTTTTTTTATGTATTAAAACATTTTTGGTAGATTTTCTTGTTTTATCAGTGAATCAGCAGACAGCGATGCAAAATCGGTAGATCTACTGAAAACTCAGTACACCTGGATACACTCAGGCGTCTGTCGCTCTTCTCTTCTCTCCTCGCTTGCGGTGGGGGCGACCTGGGTTGTTTCTTCTACCCTCACGGCGGTCTGACCGTCTGGCCCGCGTCCGGTCCTCCCGAGCTGGTGTCGGCTGTCCCCGGCGTGCCAACCTCCTCCGCGGTACGGGAGACCGTGTTGCGGGGAAGACGGTGTCGTCACTACATGCCTCTACAAGCACAAGTGTCAGTCAGACCCACATATTCAACATGCTAATTGCAGTGCGAGTTTGAAATTTCATTTCGGTACTTTATATGTGTAGGCCCAAAAGCTTATGCATGTCTGTAAAATAGCTGCTGTGGATAAACCCGACGAACTGTTCTAGCATGTTTTTAGTTGCTTCGCGAAGATACACAGCAGTGGCGTCACTAGGGTCAGCGGCACCCGGGGCGGTGGCCCTCGACGACTGCCCCCCCCCCCCCCACCCCCCGCCGCCTGCCGCCCAGCACAGCACGGAAAAAGACGGAGACCCATACGCACGCAGTTGTGTTTGATTGCGTTTGACTCTGCGCTGCGTCCGCAAACGGAAGCGTTTCACCGGCACATCTGCGCTTCGTATGAAGCGTGGAATACAATTAGGGTTCACTGTTTCGATAAATATGAAAAAACTCCGAAAAACATCCGTCAATTTGATTTTATCCGAAAAACTCCGAATTTTGAAGTCTATTATGGCAAATAAAAAGCAAAAAACAAAATAAACAAACGGTATTTTTCAAAATACATTTTGGGAGAGCACAATGTCGGTGGTCTTGAGGCGAGGCCATTTCAGTTCAGGGAGTTTCCCGTTTATCTCGTCAAGGTTCGCTCAGAACAACGGGTCTCTGTTTGTATGGGTCACGGCAAAAGCCACTGTTCCGGATGCCAGTTTGGATCACAGTATTTGTGTATTTTAGAGGGAGGAGGGTGGTGTTTCTATAACAGTGAAATCTATCAGACTGTAGATTAGGAGGGCGGGAGGGTAGCTGGAGCTACTTTGCTGTCCAGCCACTAGGTCCAGGTGTTTAGTCACACGCGCTCAGAAGTAGTGGTACGACGGTACCGTCACAGGCGCCTAAAAGTGTCTTCTGATCTTTGCGGCTGAGTTGGCTGATTCATCAAGCCGACAGCGCGGCGCGCAGCACTTTTCATCGAGGGACCTCAAGAACGACCATTCGGACGCTGCACGCACGTTGGAAAAAGGGTCCTTCAACCAAGGACAAGTTTCACACGCACTCAGCAGCGGTTGCACCACGGTACCGTCACAGGCGCCTAAAAGTGTCTTTTGATCTTTGCAGGTTGGGCTCTTTTAGCATTTTAAGTTCTTCTTTGGTTGCCGCTGCTGCTGAGTGAATGTTTCACATGTAGTATATTAACAAGCGTTACATGGCAGGAATGGGAAACAAATGCATTGCCTGTCATGAACTGCTTCCTGATGATGAAGACTATCTATGCTGTTCAGAGTGTGAATTTAACTATCACATCAGTACTTGTTCCAGAGTAAATGGCAGCACGTATAAAAAAAAAAAAAAAACAGAGGCCACAAAAAATTCCTGAAAGGGCGCAACATGCAGGGCATTGAGGACTCGAAGCAGCCAGAGCGCATCGAAGCCAGGTGACGGAACTGGAGCAGACCTTAAAGTGAGATCGCTCAGATTCACAGCAAACTTTCAGAAGTGCTTGAAATGAAACTGAAAGTAGATACCCTTGTGGGTATTAAGGAAACTGTTGACAGCATTGAACGCTCAGTAGCAGTAATTCTCACTGAAGTATGACGAAGTAATTGCCGAGATGAAGGTACAAAACCAGGATATGTCCGGTCTGAAGAAGCGTGTGGAAAAACTCGAAGTGGAAGTAAAGGGCCAAGAAATTGAGAAACTAAGATAAGAGGTAAACCAACTAGAGCAGTACAGCAGGCGGCAAAACTTAGAAATCCACGGGTTGCCCCAGCATGTAAACGAAAATCTGCTTAAAGAACTAAACCTACTGGCCAATGATCTCGACCTTCCACAGCTTTGTCAAACGAATGTCGATGCCATCCATCGACTCCCCTCACGGACCGAACGGTCTGACAAGACTGCGCCCGTTCTTGTACGTTTCACAGCCCGCCTAACAACAGACACGTGGCTCGAAAAACAGAAAGAACTGAGGAAAAGCTATGTCAAATTTTTTTCTGAATAAAACTCTCACATGCACAATACAAGAAGCTCTTCTGTCAAATGAGGACAAAAGCAACGGAAATGGAAATATAAATTTGCTTGGCAAAGGAATGAGGAAATGTTCGTTCGCCGAGGCGCAGGCGACCGAGTCGTCAAAATCAGTACGGAGAAAGATCTGGAAATGATATGCTAAATAGATTTTTTTTTCCTGTTACGTAGTTATTTAATTTGTCATCCACCGACATGACAAGCTATGTTGTAAAAGGCAGTTATTACGATTCCATATCTTTCAAGCACTGTAATGCTTTGCATGACAAGCAGTTTTCTCTACTGCACTTGAATGCTCGAAGTTTAAAGAATAAACAAGAAGCTGTTGAAACATTTCTAAGTGACCTAAATCACGATTTCGATATCTCGGCTTTTACTGAGACATGGTTTTCCAATGTCTCTGATGTTGTTCATCGCTATCTCGAAAAGATAGGAGAGGAGGAGGCGTGGCGGTATATGTAAAAGGATGTCTAGATTATGATGTGTCAGCCGAATACCCTGTGATAACGCCATACTATACGTCCCTTATGAATCAAATGTTGCAATACTTTACTGGTTGTCCTGTACAGGCCTCCTCGAGGCAAAATCCCCATGTTTCTCAAATACCTTGAAGATATGCTAGAGTGTTTTGTGCAGACTGGTATACATGTTCGCCCCTAGACAACTGTTTGGTGTAGTTGTCTGAATAAAAACATTGAATAGAAATACTGTAGTTATCTCAAAGTATTAACGTTAATTTAAGCAACACTTCTTTTTTAAAGATTTGTCGTGGGGCAGTTATTATTTCCAATGCTAAGGGGGGCAATGCCAAATGCAGCTGCAGACATATCGGACACTTGTGATATGTTTTATGAATTTAGGGTACGGTTGTGCCCGGATAATACGTATTTTAATTCTTTAATTGTGAAAAATTGAAAACAAAGTAAAATTAAACTCCGAATTTCGAGAATTATGAATTAAACAAATAAACCCCGATAAACCCCGAGTTATTAGCAAAAAATCAACTCCGAAAAACATCATCCGAATTTCACGGAAAATAAACTCCGAAAACACAGAATCCTAAATACATTTCTAGTAGTAGCTTGGCACGCGACGTATACGAAGCAGGGGGTTTACTACGGTTGATCTAACGCCATTTCATCGAAACACGTTTTAGAGAAGGGGCACGTTTTATCGAAGCTCGGTTTAGAGAAAGCGGAGCCTTTAGAGGAACTCCGTTTATGGAAAAGGAACGCTGTTTAAAACATTCCTTCCTGCTTTGCGCGTGTGTAGCCGGTGCGCGTGCTAACACTCCCGCCCCCTGCGGCTCATTACAAAAATGTTAGCTCACCTGAACCGTCCGTACACGCCGCTTCGCGGCAGCTGAATTCGCTAAAAGGAGGCTCATCGCTATTTTCTCTAAACCATGGGTTTCTCTACAAAAGGATTCGGTAAGGTTGGTAAAACGGCGTTCGCTAAAACGAGCTTTTTCTAAACCGCATGTCTCCGTGAAGCAGGGATGTCCTGGTTTCTCGCAGCCACAACGCAGTCAAACGCACCTAAACGCAACTGTGTGTATGGACCTTTAAGCCCTTTAAGCCTTTAGTGTTCAACTACGGTTTCATGACATAACGTGTAGATATAAGACCTCGAGTCATTAGGAAATTCATGCTTTGCTTGTGGCCAGCTGAGTTTCCGGTGTCCCGCAATCGTAACTCGAAGGAAGCCCTCATTACCTTGACCGATAATAAGTTTGTGCACGACTGGTACGGCCGTCACTATTGCCCGAGGTAGTCAAGCGGTCAAATGTTACTGTGTGAATGATCCTTTAGCAAAAATATGAATTCACATCTTTGGCGCGTTTCGCTTATACAGTGCATAACAAGAAATTTTACTGGATAAGTTGAGTTCATAAAAGTCTCACATCACAAGATCCAAGTCCGCCGCGCTCCCCGGGAAATCGACAAGAAGATGGCGCAGTCTGTTGGCGATGAGCCGCGACACTTGCCCAGCGACCCGGCACATATTGTGTGTTGCGACATATTTACCAGGTCGCCGAATGCCGTGCACCTGAATGTCCCAGCGTCGTAGAACTGCAGCGCAATCAAGAGCTGGAGCTCTGAAGGGACCGGCAGGTCACGACTGTTCTCGCACTCCTCCAGCGACACTGACTTCAGAAGGCTGGCTACCGTTGGTTTTGTAAAGCAGTATAGCGCAAGAAATTCGCAGACATTGAACACCTCCATCGCTTTCAGCCGGTTTCTGCAACAACGCCGTGACACTGGAAGGCTCTCGTAACCGCTGTGGTACAGGAGTTTGTCTGTTATGAGAAGAAAAAGAAATCCACGACCTCGGTGAACGATATGTCCGCCGCCATGACACCCAAAAACCGACTCGAGTATAGAGAAAAATCTTGAGATAGCTCCGACGCCAACTTGATATTTCGGAGAAACTTGATGAGTATTTCCTCAGTCGAGTGGAGTTTTGAGTCCAGTTCGAACTGGGAAGCGCAAAACACTCCTCAAGTGGAATTTGAGGGGAGTTGCGAGTCGAGTAGAGTTTATGAATTCGGCCGTTAGCCCTTTACATTAATAGAACAGATGCAGTACGCAATGTCGTCTGCTTCTTACACAAGGGTCGCGATGATGTCAGAGCGCCGAGCTCTTATTGGCTGATTGAAAAAAAAAATAGTGGGTAGATTTCAATGCATCTAGCATTGAGGTCTACCCACTATCACTCGCAATCAATGCAAATTAGAGCTCGGCGATGTTTTGACGTCACTGCAACTCCTGCGCCAGAAGCAGACGACTTGCTTTCCGCAAACCCCATTCACACGGTCGTAAAGGTAGAACCTTTATTAATGCGAAAGCATTAACTGTCTCATGGAGTGAGCCGACGTCATCAGCTTTGAAACCATGCAAAACGACACACACCTTAAAGGGGCACTGACACCCCAAAGGTCTTATTTTTTTTTATTGTCTAAAACGACGCAAGTTGTAGTCATAAACACGCAAAAAAAACCGCATCGCGAAAAAAAAATTTTCCGCGCGCGCGCGCGCCTTTTTATTTTTGGCGTTTAAATCTCCCGCCGCTACCTCCTTGCTTCTTTTGATCGATGACGTCAAAAATCAGGAAATTTAGAAGCTTTGTAGGCGGCATTTCTATAACATTTAATAACGGCAATCGTAAAACATGTTTTTTAACGCAATTGCGAGCGCACTATGGCCCCTCTTTTTGAAATACCGAAAATCAGAGTTCGGTGAGATGTCCCTTCCTAGATTTGTGTCCTCCCTCAGAAAACTCGGCGGCGCCCGAGCAGATGGGCGAGTCGGCGAAGAAACCGGTTTTTTCCCGCGCCGGCTCCCTTCTATCCCGCCAGCTCGCCTCCTCCTCGCATCGGGTCAGCGGAGGTCCGAGAAAAAGTCGAGTCGGAGGAGACCGCAAAATTTGACTGACTGCACTGGCGGGGATCGCGCGGGAACTTCAAATTCGGCATTTGGAAATTGTTTTTTAATTCACAAATACTGAATTCCCAAGTTTCGAATTTTGAGGGTAATGTCCCGGCACCGTTTTCAATCGTCTCGGATAATAAAAAAAAATATGATTTTGATGTGTCAGTGCTTGCCTTTAATGAAAGCACGCGCGAAGCCTAGCCAACGGCACCTTTTACACTTCGGTTCCATTGGCTGGCGCGCGTCGACGAGGCTCCCATTGGCCGCTGCGCGCTCGGTTTGTGTGGTGTCATCCTGACTGTGTTATCACAGCTGTTGTGTTATCACTGATCACCGCGTTCGCTCGCCACTTATTGGTCGTACGGCGCGTGGCAATATATACGGCGCATGGAATAAACCAAGGTGATCGTTCTGCGGGGAACTACGCTGCTGCCTGTTCCTTCCTCGCACCTCAAGGCACGCGGCAGTTTGAACGATCGCTCGCCCGATGGAGCTGCGTGTCCGCGAGGCAGCGTCTCCACCGCTCCACGCCCAAGGTCAACGCGTTGAACGCCTGCAGATTAACGCCTCGTTCACACTTGCGTACCGGGGGCCGGATTCGCGAGGATTTTGACGCCGGGCGACGAAAGCAGGAAGAATTTCCGGCGGAAAGCAAGATCGCTCTGGGACCAATTTTGAACGCCGGAAAAATACTTTCGCTTGCCGCAAGCCAATCAGAACGCACGGGGAAGTGGCGCTTGCTGACGTCAGATCCCCGTTGATGAGCTGGCGATGATGGCGACGAGACGCGCGCGGCGGGAGGAGGTTTGGGAGCTCTTCGTCAGCCCACGTCTGTTCGGGAAACTGCAAGACGCGGCGCGCCGCGCACTTCGCAGGCGGCAACAAATGTGAATGGCCCTATCTTTTTTCGGCGAGCAAATCCAGTCGGCGGCGAGTGCGTATTTCGCAAGTGTGAACGAGCCATACAGCGGGTTTCACATGCAGCGATTTTGGCCCTATGAGGCGGCGCGATTTCTGCCGTCGCGTTGCTCTGGCCAGCCCGCAGCGGCTGAGTGGCACGATTTTACCAGAGGCCTAATCTGGACACTTGGCGAAAAAGTCGGCGAGAAATTCGGCGCTGCGATTGGCCGGTGCCAAGGTCAAGTGCGGCGTTGGCCAATCGCGGCCTCCAGATTTCTCACCGGCGTTTCCGCCAAGTGTCCAGAGGCTGGAAATTTTTCGCCGCGGCAGAGAGCGGCAGTCCGCGCTGGCCATCACAGCGCGGCGGGAAATCACGTGACAGGAGGAAAACATTGCGGGAAAGCTGAAGCATGGGATGGCGGCGTTTTCACGTTCTTGAAGCCTTGTTTGTTCTTTTGTCGGTGTTGACGTTTCAATTGAATTCTCTTGTGCTGGCTGGCTGCTAGCAGACGCTCACGCGTACGGGCCCCCACCTATCTGCCTCAGACTTGCGAGCCACCCAGAGTACTTTAAGTTTCGCTAATAAAGATGAATGAATGAATAGATGAATGAATGAATGAATGAATGAATGAATGAATGAATGAAGCAGACGACACACCAGAGAAAGCACGCAAGTGACTGGTTTGCAGGTTCCTTTTTTCCGGCGGGTCGAACTTCTTTCTTCAGCAGTCGTGTCGAAGCGTTCAGGAGATTATGCAGGAGGGGGACTGCATCGCTTCCTCGGAATTTATTTTCTCAGGTGAATTACGCAGCTCTTTTTTACTTTCCTCGCTTAAATACCAACTGTAGTCAGCGCAAGAGACGCTAATCGGAAGCGGCTTGTGCGACCGCTAGTGAGAAAAACAAAGAAGAATAACTGAGCGACATTAACGTGTCTTTTCCAACACAGATCGTCACACCAAGTAAGAGCAAAATGTATCGCACCCAGTTCAATGAACTGCTCGCGTTAGCGATATCCGGCGTCGGGTTCTTTGGGACGCTCATCTCAAAGAATCTAGGAACAAAGGCATTAAAGTTGTGCGTCCGAAGCCGCTGTCGACCGACTGTGTGCATCCGCTGCTGCCAAGCAACATTGGCCATCGCAACGGCAGAAAACGCTCATGTGAAATGAAATCTCGCTTCATCTTTGCCGCCACGCCGCTAGCGCGCGATTTTGGCCAGCGGAATCGCTGCAGGTGAAACCGGCTGAGAACGAGGAGCGAAGAACGGCGTGTGTGCGCCGGGCATTCACAACTAGAAGAAGTGCTTGGTGTATTTCGGCCCTTTTAGCTAAGGGACCTCTATCCACAGCGGTGAATCAGTTCGCGATCCTCCGCGCGTGGCAAGTGCTCGCGACCCCAAAGAGCGGACTGATTCGGCGACTGCAAAGGGATCATTAAAGGTATATTTATGCTGGCCATGTGAATGGGGTATTAGTTTAGCGACTATGAAATTTAATTTTCGCTCTGTCATGAAAGGAGCCACAGAATAAGACTTCGGCTGGCTAAAATATTAGGCAGAAGGTAACAGCTCTTCTCGAAAAATACTGACAAGTTCACATATGTCAAAGATATGTAATACAGCTGTTACGTGCCCCCGAAAAAAAAGTTGTTTGTTTGTTTGTTTTTTACCTACAAATTAAACTACACATCGTCAAACGCTCACCCTTCGCCCAAACGCAGCGTTAGCGGTCCGGCCCAAATCCCAAAGTTTCAGGGTTGCCGTTACCTATGCGGAGAGCAAGTTCGTCTGCTTCTTTCCGCAGGGGTTATGGTGACGTCAGAACGCCAAGGCTCTGATTGGCTCTGATTGAAAGATAGTGGTAGACCTGCAAGTAAGCTGCATTGAATTCTGCCACTATCCTTCAATCAGAGCCAATCAGAGCTCGACTATTCTGACGTCACCACAACTCTCTGTGCAAAAAGCAGACGAACTTGCGCTCCGTATTGTTCAAAAGATAAAAGCTGATTTTTGGAAATTCTCATCGGGAAAATGACGGCCAACGAAGCCCACGAATGCACGAAGGTGAATGGCGTCATTAACCGAGACATGGGCACCATTTTTCCATTGGAACTTCTAGAAAATTACTTATATCTTCTGAATAGGACAACGGTTAGTTCTGAAACTTTAGGAAGTTTTCATAGACTGTTTTCCCACCTCCACTACCCTCTCCGGAACGAAGACGCCACTACTGCGCATGCGCGGCGCTAGCCTTGCTTGCATGCCCGGATCTCGTAGCGGGTTGCGGAGAACGTTGCGGCACAGCGGAAACCATCTACGAAAACTTCCTTTTGTCATCTTCTCCAGACCGCCAGCGTTACGTTTTTTGGGGGGAGTCTCAGCTTTCGACGATGCGTAGTTTCTTTCTAAGGTAAAACGAAAACGAACTGTTTATTTATTTCTTATACGTCTGTTCTAGAAGGCGTATCACGTCTAATTGACTCGTGATTGCAGAAAATATTCTAACGTTTTAAAAATAAAGTTCTTTACAGAACACATAGCAGTGTCTCTGAGCTTTTGATTCTGTAAAAGCGGTAAACAGTTCCGCCTTACCCTTTGCCACGTTATCGTGAGCCCTCGAATACGTGTAGATGCGAATTGTGGTTGCATTCAACTGCGGACAATAGTGGTCATCCAATCTAGAATAGAACGCAATCTAGTCGATGTTGCCGACCTAACCTTAACAAGCTGTATGGAGACAATAGTACCTGGGTCCTCAATATGTAGCTTTGCTTGCGCGCGCGTGCGCGCGTGTGTGACTGTGTGCAAGTGTGTGTGCGTGTCAGCGTGCGAGAGAGCGCGTGCGCGTGCGTGTGTGTGCGAGTGCCCCTGTGTTGTGAGACAGTGTGTGTGCCGTCCGTCAGTGTGTGTGTCTGTGCGCGCGCGTGCGTGCGTGCGTGCGTGTGCGTGCGTGTGTGTGTGTGTGTGTGTGTGTGTGTGTGTGTGCGTGTGTGTGCTGCGTCTGTGTGTGTGTGTGTCGTGTGTGTTGCCGATGATATTCTTGTTTCACTTCGTGTTGTACACTTGTTTTTACACTACCACCATTTTTCATTTACGAATTCTATGCGATTGATTTTGTCGATGCCCGGGAACAATAGGCAGGCCTGCTGGATACATTAGTCTGGACACTCGGGGACCTCAGTGCCAGTTGGTGTAGAGTACCTTAATGGTGGAACCAGAGTATCCCGTTCCCTTTCTTTCTCCGCCAACGATTTATCGGAAAGCGAATGTAAACACTTTGAAACGGTACGAAGGTGTTCGGTTCGCTTAAGTCAATTGATGGGCATTTTCACGGGAGACTTCTTTCAAATACCATTTTACAGCACTTCAGTGACCTCATTGCCGGAATGTAGTGTTTCTACACAAGCTATGATGTCACTGATCTTCTGAGCAGCATAAAGGTACGTGTCCCATCTAAATTCACGCGACATTGATACACGTTTTATCCCAATACAATGAATTCAGATCCTTTGTATAGTCTTGTTCAGTACGATTTCTTTCCATGCCTTATTTAACCTTTAAATACTGCAATGTGTCTACAATATGATTTATTAATGTTTAGGCTCTCTGATGTCCTACTTAAGTGTTTCATGTTTTGTATGCCACTTCCTTTTTGTGGAAGTGATTTCTGTTATACCCGAATGTAAGATCCTTCATGTTGTTTTAGGGCACGTAATGAACATCAACATTCACATTAATATCAACTCTTGATTAGTGAACGAGGGCACACATGATCACAAACACTCCAAATGTCTGTAGGGAAGCAGTCTCGCGGAGCGCTCGAGTTTCAAGTAGAATTTCTCTCCGCTTTGCGTTCGCAAAATATAGACCTTACATTGATGTCTGAACAGCGAAAAGCTTCTTGAATCTTTGAATGTTATTTGTGCCAGGTAGATAGCGTGTCATTGCCGTTCTTTTTCTAGCCTGAGCGCCGTTTGAAGCGATCATGGGCAAGCAGACGATTCAAAGTGCTTGTGCGCACGCTACTGAGGGAGAGGGTTACCACTTGCAGCACCGCCGCGTTAACCACGAGCAAGGTCGCACGTTTCAAGTCACTGCGCTGCAAGAGTGATGGTCGCTTCCTGCACGTACTCGAGCCAAAGTGGGGGACCATTGCGCCACTTGCTCCGCAAGCGGGGAACATGCAGTTACTCTAGTTCGGGTAATTTTCAAAACCAAAAAATAAATGTTTTTTCTGGTTGTCGTTTAGAGACGCCAGACTTTAAATAGAGACTGCTGATGCGTTGAATCTGACATGTACGCCAGAAGCGTCAGAAGCGGCACAAATAAAGGCCCCCTGCAAACTTCTACCTTTAATTGTTCTACCGTTGAATCCTCTACGGGCATTTCCTCCTTCACCTGCAAGATTTTCCGCGGTGTAAAATCGAACTATCAAAGACAAAGACGAACAAAATGAACAGCGCCGTTCAAGGTTAGCGCTCCCTCTGTGTATCCCCCCCCCTTCCCCTTCCCTCCCTCACAGAGGGAGCGATAACTCCGACTCACCCAGACGTGCACTGTGCTGCAAAGACGGAAGGCTGTATAGCTATATTTTATGCGTTCGCTCATACACGCGCAAAAGAAGAAGGGTTTGCAAAGCCGTGCCCTCGTGCACCACATCCCGTACAAAGTAGCGCGCACAGAACTACAATGAATGTATACACAGCGCCCGGTAAGTTGTACGGAACGGCGTTCCGGAACGCGTTCGCTTTAGGAGGAACGAAGGAACGCCGCCGTTCCATTTTGCGTCGGTGGAACTGGAACGGGAATTCGTTACATTTTTAATTCAAAAAAAAACGGCGTTTTCTCTTTTTTTGTTTTGTCCAGTGGATTAATTTTTATTTTATATCCAAGAGGGAAATCTGAAAAGCACAAAAACAATATCTTTACGAAGAGCAGTGATCTTAATAAATTTTTGGTTACTTATATTAGGGTTTATTTTGTGATGTCCTCGCTTGGTAACAGTGTTGTGCAGGAGAGCTAGTGGACATCGATACTTTTTTCTAGTGCCTGAGACTGCGGTACAAAAAGCAAAACTTTTAGTCGAAGGAAAAGACACAACACCAATCAGCAGTGATGATGAAAATGTCAACTAATATCTCGGTCGACATTAGGGAAATCAAGCTGAGCCTGGCTGTGACTACATCGAGGCTAGAGAAAATAGAATCGCACCTCGAAGGCCTTGAAGGACTCAGGTCCGTTGTGAACAAAAAACTGCGACAAGACCAGTCGCCTCGAAGCCACCATCACATTACTCTCGAAAAAATTTATCATTTGGAAAACCGTAGCAGAAGAAACAATTTAATTATTTTTGGTCTTTCTGAACTACCTAACGAAGAGAGTAGCACCCTCGAGGATAGGGTAACTAAAGAGATTCTTGGCGGAAAACGAAATGTAATTAATGGAATCTATCGCATACATCGCCTTGGGAAGCCAGCTCATGGCATAACCCGTCCAGTAATATTTCGTAAACTTTAAAGATAAATTGAATAATTTTACGCAACTGCAATAAATTAAAAAATGAACGACTCTCGATTAGTGAAGACTACTAAAAGCGAGTTCAGGGCATCAGAAAAAAATTACTTGATAGCTCGAAATCAAATAAACTTGCTGGTGATAAGGTCACTCTTACCTATGACAAAATTAAACTAAATGGCACAGTATACATTTGGAATGAGGCCATGAACGATAATGTTCCCATATCTTAGGAAACACGGAACCCCAGTACGTGACCAAGCCCTACTCAAGTCAAACGTGAGTACAAATTTAGATTACTAAGCCTAAACACGCGAAGCATCGTAAATAAAACTGATAAACTTGAACCTGTTGTTTTGAATACCCGACCTGATATTATAGCAACGAAATAAACATGGCTATCCGACAGCATTCTAGACTGTGACATCACGCCCCCAAACTATACGATTCTGCGCAAAGATAGAGGTTCTTGTGGTGGTGGAGAGCGATTCTTGTAAAAAAACGGCATTGTATGTACCCCTTACCCGATTGGCCAGAAATTGAGTGCCTGTGTTGTAAAATTGCTTATAAAAACACTTGCTGTCTACAGACCTCCCACTTCCACTTCAGGGTTTTTCAAAAGTATGTAGTTATATCAGTGATAATATTAATGTGAGCAGTACGATTATAATTGCAGGTGACTTCAATCTACCTTCTTTAGAATGATCCTTTATATCAAAATGTAAAAAAATCACTCCTTGGCGCAGATATCCTCGCAGATCTTGTTTTCATTACAACCTCAACCAGATAGTTACTGAAAAAACCCGTATTCAAGGAACGTCGCAATCAGTGCTCAATCTCGTCTTTGTCACCGATAATTTCCTGAAAGACGAATACAGCATAGAAGTTTTAAATAGAATATCTGATCATGAGATGATTTTATGCTGCTTCAAAACGAACATCCCAACTTCTGGAACTCCCCAGATTTGTAAGGTTTTGAACTTTGACAAAGCAGAGGATGTTGGCGTACTCGACGTTTTTGGTACACAATTCGATAACTTTCTGCTACTGTTCAAGAGCGACCTTGCCACTGTGCTAACCGGAAACTGTTTGCTAGGGCTTTATCCGACTTGCCTTTTAGACTGATTTCTCAAAATTGATTATATTTTTTTGCAGGCAAATTGCGAAGATTACAAATTCGGACATACATTTTTTTGTGTTGCTAAATCTTGCCTGAACTTTTAATTACATTTTGTGAATGTCGAGTAGTACCCAGTTTGCTAAACATTGTGCCTCTGGCATCTGTTTTTTTTTTCGGTAGGGCAAATGCTGCTGACCTGTGACTCCCGTTGAGAAGGGGAAGAGTCAAAACAGAGTCACACGAATCATTGACTCTCTAAGAGAGTCGTGAAGTGTCAAAGGGAGTCATGGAAGCAGCGACTCCCTTTGACTCCTTTTTTTAAGAGTGTAGATATGATTCGGAACGAATTCAAAACTACAGTTGAGCCATGTGTCTTATTTATTATTCCACAACGAAGTAAAAACTTATTAAGAAATACCCTTAAATAACGCGAGAAATCATCCATGTGAAGCGCAAATTAAACAGGCTTCCCCGTAAGAAGACAAAGAAAAACAGAACTCCTCTAAATTAGAACAAAATGGCATTACTCAACAGCGATCTTGGACAAAATAAATTAGGTCGGCTAGAAACAAAATTTTCAATATCACTCTTCAATAGTTTATCCAATCTTCACATGCCAAACTCTGGAACTATGTCAGCCCAAAGAACAAATCAAATCTAGAAGTGCTCTTAGGCGACGAAGCGAATCTTGCCAAAGCCTTCAATAATTTTTTTTTCGGTCTTTACAAGAGATAATGGTAGTGCACCCTCATTCGCGTCCCATTCCCCAGTCCTGGCTGTGAATGCATGACGTTGTAGTTACCGAACGGGGTGTTTTATCACTTCTACTCAACCTGAACACAAAAAGTGCTGGGCCGGACGATATAACAAATTAATTTCTAAAAGGATAAGCCGAATGGGTAACAGAATATCTTGTTATAATATTGAAACACTCGCTTAACAAATGACAAGTTCCAAAAGACTGTAAGTTAGCGAAAGTCATCCTCACTCATAACTCTGGAAACAAAAACGAATTCGCTAGCAGTAGGCCCATCTCCCTTACTTAACTTGCTGTAAATTGCTCGAACACATTGTTTTGAAGCATGTCTCCACCCACATCGAGAATAACCACATACTTATTCCATATCAGCAAGGTTTCTGGTGTCACCTTTCAACAGTGACGCAACCTATTAAAAGCATTCACGATATTTCCACTGTCATAAACAATAGAGGACTGGCTTACGCCATATCCATCGATCTGTCAAATGCCTTTGACAAGGTATCTCACCCAAAACTATTGTTTAAGGTGGAATCTATACTAGGGGCAGGAAAAATTTTCAAGTGGATTGAAGACTACCTCTCAGATTGCTACCAGCTTAATGCGCACACATCATTCAAAGGCAGAGTTTCATCGGGAGTCCCGCAGGGATCAGTACTGACACTTGTTTTGTTCCTTATATATACATAAATGACTTGGTCAAAGATGTGAACCTAAAAATTCGCTTCTTTGGTAATAATTGCATACTTTATTCACAAATAAATAATAAACACAACCAGGTTTACCTAAATAATGTGTTTCAACACATCATAAATTGGTGACATGATTGGCAGATGGAAATAAATTTGAATAAAACTTTATTTATGACCATAACCAATAAAAGACAACAATACTCTTTTCCTTACCAGACAGGCAACAACCTCTTGGAACAAGTTTGTGAGTACAAATACATTGGCTCAACATAAGTCAAAATTTTCGTTGGACCTCATATATTCCCTACACAACTAATAAAGCTTTAAATAAACTTAGTTTCCTTAAACGAGCTTTAAATTTGGATCTCCTGCCACGACATTACTAGCTTACCAAACTTAAATACGTCCTACGCTCGAGTACGCCAACGTCGTTTGGTTGCCCTACACACTCTCCAGTATCAATAAGGTAGAAAGAGTTCAAAGAATAGCAGCGAGGTTTTTTTGCAATAAATATAGTAGTCACGTCTCTCCTTCTGAACTTTGCAGGCAACTGGGTCTCTCCTCTTCAGAAAAAAAGCGAAAATGTCTAGACTAAAATTTCTATACGAATCAGCCAAGGATCATTTAAGCATACCAAAAGATAAATATCTTATGCATATAAGCAAACGATTAACACGGTATAACCATAGCAAGTTTTATGTGGAAGACGTCGCTCATAATAAATGCTTTAAATTCTCTTTTTTTTCAACGAACCATTAACGAATGGAACCACCAGCCTCAAAATGTCATTCATTCCTCTTCTATTGAAATCGTTCTCGATTACTTAGATGCCCACATTTTATCATAAACTATCGGGTGTCTCAAGTAGCGGCAAGGCTCTTTAAATCGACCGCAAAATTCGTTTTCTTGATCTATCGCGCTACGATTTTGTGCAGCGTTGCCCAAATGTGGTGCATTTTTTCTTTAAAATTTGCAAAGAGCGAACTCACTTGAAGAAAAAGTAAAGAAAAAAAAGGCTTAACTCCTACGGAAACCCAGCGAAGCCACCGGTCTTCAATCAATAGGGCGCCCTATTGTTTGAAGACCGGTGACTTCGCTGCGTTTCCATAGGAGTTAAGCCTTTTTTCTTTTTTTTACTTTTTCCTGAGGTAAGTTCGCTCTTTGCAAATTTTATAAAAAAAATGCACCACCTCTGGGCAACGCTGCAGAAGATCGTAGCGCGATAGGTTAAGAAACCGAATTTTGCGGTCGATTTAAAGAGCCTGGCCGCTACTTGAGACACCCGGTGATATTTTATGCTGTTTTTAAAAGTGCAATGTATTTATGGTATTGAAGTTACTAATTTTTCATTCTTGACTTCTATATTTGCGTTGAATATTGACCTGCAAATTGTGTGTTGAATATTATTTTTGCTTGTAATATTTCAAACTGTACCACCCTACAACAACCCCGAATGGGGTTAGTAGTATTGGAAATAAATAAATAAATAAAAGAAAGAGGGACGCTTCAAACTCAGCTACTTTCTTTGTTTTCACGAATCTTATTCCTACACTCAGAAATCTAAGGCCGACTACAGCAATCACTGAACTTCTACCAAAAGACCTACAGTTACAACAGAAGAACAGGTTACCAGACATCGAACTCACCCTTGTATCCCGAACATGGGTCACTTAAAAGATAGATGAAAATTAACCTTTACTCATTCTCCCCTTGTACCCCACCTTCAAACTGAACAACGAATCCAACACTCACGAACAAGGATTTGCACTTTTAAAGACTGACCTTCCAAAAGCCCTGCCCTCTACTTCACTTGCTCGTCTTGCGAACAGCAACATCGAGAAGCAACTGTTGTTAAGTTCGAACAAGGGACTTTGTTAGATTGAAGCTTGTGAGGTTGTTGTAAAACGCTCGTGCAATCGTAGGGTAACAGTACATTTGGCTTGTGGAATCGCCCGCCACGAACAATAATATGGTTAAAATCGGAGATTTTTAAAGGTGAATATATCAACAAATGAATCCCTGCTTCCGCTTGTCTTCTTGTCCTAATGCCCTTCCGTTGTGGCATTCAAATTCGAATTTTCCCATTTGATGGGATAGATTAAAAAACAAAAAAACTTTCCTCAGTCTATCAATTTATGGTAATCAGCAAAATACACATGTAACGTATATGCAACGATACGTTCCATTTTTTTAACTGTAACGGGAACGAGTTTCTTTTTCACAAATGGAACTTGTAACGGGAACGCGTTCCAAAAATCAGAAGGAACGAGGAACGATCTTTCGTTCCTTTTTTTAAGGAACGAGTACAACCACTGCACAGCGCTGATGCTCTCTTGCGGACTCTGTCCCCGCACCAACCCACACTGCCGAGCAAGAAACGTCCTAAAGGATTATTTACTGGCGGCTATAGCTGTCTGCTCTGTTGTCAAGCGCGTGCTCGCAGCGAGGGCTCACAAGATTCCTTTCGCAGCGTCAAAAATATTGTGCACGGCAGACGATAAGTTGCTTTCCCCACAACAAGTGCTGATGACAACAAGAGAATACGTACTTTCGTGGTGAACATCCTCCCACGATGGGCAAACCCTGCATGGTGCCCGCGACGAAAGAATGAAAAGCCACAGACAAAGGTTTACAGAAGGAAAGATACTTTATTATGTATATAGATTTATGTATATTATGTATATTATTTATAGATGCATGTATAATTATATATATATATATTTATATATTAGGAAGTCGTAGTTGCATTCCGTGGAGAGAGTAGTTATGCCGCGTAACAAGAAGAGAAACAACGAGGGTTAAAAATGTCAAAACATCAGGTCGTATACCTCGAAGATGTTTATACACTGAGATAGAAGTTAGAAAGTCCAGGATCCCTGCACGTCTGTACAGGAGGGGTGACCACTTCTTCTTGGCGCATCTCTCTGCAGCTTCAGGGAGGCAGACATGACGGGAGAGCACGCTCACAAGAGACGGGCGGTATACGTCACTCGGCCCGGGCGCTGACAAGCGCACAAGGGTTATTGGTGCGCACGTGCAAGTGTTTAGTACCTCAAGCACCACAAAAAAAACAACCTTCGCCGTAACAATCAACTATAGACCAACACTCTGTTTACACATAAGCCCGCGGTTGCCCACACTGAAACCATTTTCGCGTGAGGTGAAGCTACTGCGCATGCGCCGTGCTGACACCAGCACCACCGCTGCGGCATGACGTCAGACCCGGAGTGTGTTCGTCTACACGCGCAGCGACCGACTCGAGGGGCGGACTCTTTCTGGTCAAGAGCGCTAGCTGCTTGCTCTCTTCCACCCTTGATACATTCGCTACAGCTCTTGCGTTTGGCACAATGGGAATTTCATTCATGGGAGGGATCTGCGGTCAGAAATAGCACTTGTGATGACAAATGATAAGCTACAGTCCCGATTTCAACAAGAACTCGAACAGGCGTATACATTTAACTGCCCTGTATAAGCGAATGTATGGTAGGTTTGATTCAGATAGCTTCCACACACTTTGCAGTTACTGTGAGTTTATTCAGCATTTTGTTGGGGTTTTACTCGTATCGATTCGTTCTGAGAATAAATTTCTCATTAAGTTTACGATGGTTCGCTGACTTACGTCCGAGATAGATATCATTCATGATTTCTACAGGGATAAGACTATTTGACCCTTTCTTTCATTTCGTTGGCACTTCAAGCGGAGCTCTTAGATGCTGCCTGACATTCGTAAGTTTACTTTGTGAAACCATATCTGTTCCGGAATAGTACGTAGTTTGATATACGCAGCTACGAAGTGGTCAGTGCCTAATGCAAACGCGCTCCGATCTTCGGAGCTTAGGTCATGCAGCCCCTCAGCACGTGCCATTTTATAGATTAAAGCCAAGCAAGCGGTTCATAGAGCATCTTCTTTCTTCCGAAGGAACAGGTTATATCTCCAACAAAAACAGTTCAAAAGAAACCAGAATATCTTTTTTTTTTCAAAATGACTAAATGTCTATGCTTCACCCCGGCACAAGGGCATGTGCGCCACGCGGCTTTCCATCAGGTGGATCATTGCATGCTGCCTCGATGTATTCAAACATCCTAAAATCTGGGCAACTATGCTTCCCTGGAAGCGCGATTTATGAACTGCTTTGCAGCGTAAAGATGTACAGCGGCCAAAGCTATAGTTTGCCCCATCCAGTCAAACGCCGGCTATTCTGGATGCCTGAGCGCCTTCTAGGCAAGTTTAATAAAAACAACAAATATTCGTGAGTTCCGAGCCCGCGCAGTGCCTTCAAATCAGTGTTAGAGATAACGCGTTACAAGTAACGGCGTTACTGGTAATTGCATTACTTTTTCCCGGTAACGTAGTAACGTACTCGTTACTTTTTTGAAAACGGTAGCATGTAACGTACTTACGTCACTCGTTACATATTTCCGAAACTGAAAAAAAGAAAAAAGATACACCACAATTGTTTTGCGTTTCTAGGCGCCAAGTTACACAAATGTTAACAAATTTGAGTTTTTTTTTTTGTGAATATTTAGGTGGAATTGCAAAAAAAAAAGAATAAAAAGAATATTTTTTTTTTGGCGCAGCAATAACGGAGGTTATAGTGCGCCAATAAAAAAGATAAGGTAATAATGTTCAGTTTACGGATGGATATAATGTTTCTTCAAATATGGCGGAATGCATACCTGTAACGTCGAAAAAAGTAAAACGTGTTAATCCATACATGAAACATGTAACGCAAAAGTAACGTGCATTACTTCTCAACGGTAACGGTAACGTTTTCCTTTTATTTGGAGCTGATGTGGATCGGTAACGCGTTCCTTTTATTTGCAAGTAACGAATGAAGTATTTCGTTACTTCTTTTCCGTAACGTTTAAAACACTGCTTAAAAGCTATCTATTAAAAAAAAAAATTTCGGAGACCACTGCTGGTAGGATTTCAGATCTCAGCTTCGTTCAACCGATCCTTCAGATTAGATCTGCGTTCATTGCAGGTAAAACCTTTTTTTTTTAAATTTCACTTGGACATATAAGGTAGATAACCTCTTGACAGGAATATTGCTTGGCCGCCTGCACGCTTGTCGCTGCGAGGTAGAAACAGTGTCTATATGGTGAATGTCTCAAGCGTGAGACCCTCTCGTGCGTGAGGTCCTATTTTACGATAACTATGTGGTCAGGCTTCTGGAAATCTAATCGTGCATGAAATTGTTGGCGGAGCGCGCGTGGTTGTTTTGGGGTCTTCTACAAATAATGCTGCAAACTAAAAAAGCTTTTTTTAATGGTTGGGATGGGGGGTATGCATTTTACAGCAGCCATTAATTTCGACTAGATGGGGCTCTCCTGATGAAAAGCCGCCTAGTACCTCCCTTTTCTACCAAGTGCTTCTGCAGTAAAGGATTCCTAGCAACCAGAAATTGCCTGTACGTATTGAACTGTTTTACCAGGGACGTACTATATTGCGCAACAGTCGTGGGGCACTTTCCGATCCAAAATTGCGTCGAGAATCCCCCACCTACAATAATTAAATGATAAACTCTATACTCTTCGCCGCACAAATACCAAGACGTGTGAACAAAAGCGACGAAGCAAAAAATAAACTCACTGCCAGATCCTCAAATCTCATTCATAAACGACCTTCAACCTCGCCCATGTCGTCAGCGTTATGTTATTTAAGAGGAAGAACCATCCGAAGTAGACAGTAGTGTCAACAGGAACAACAGTTGAAGCATATAGTTCGAGATTTACATTGTTTAACAGTAGGATAAACGCGACGTGAAAAAGACTTTTTTTTTTTTGCGTCAAGCGACACACAGATTAACAAATGTACTACCCTCACAGTAAATAGAAAAAGGCCTCTTATACAGTGGGCCCAAACATTTCGAGAAATGGCGCAGCAAAATATGAAGGAATGATGACTCCGGACTTGACTCAGAGTAAGACTGATATCTCAGGATTGTTTTTAAAGAGGTTGTGGCGGACGAAGATCACAAAATACCATATCTAAGTCAGAGAGCGCCGCAATTACTCAATCGCAATCAAGAATCCCCGACAAAATTCACACGCTTATGATTCCTATTACATTTCAAAGAATTGAGCCAGGGAATTGCAAACCAACAGCGTGAGGAACGCATTAAACTTTTATACTATACGTTATATAATTTGTTCTGTTTTCAAATGATTTGAGATCGGGTTCAAATGTGATGCCATTCACACGCAACTTGAAAGGAATGCCCATTGACTCAAGAAGTCGATCAACAAGAATAAAAGTAACACCGTATTCAACACTAAATAAAATTGACAAACATTCAGAAGTAGAGCGGCGTCATGTAGGGCCAGAACGTCGAAAGCCTGGACGCCTTATATTAGCAAATATCTAACGGCGGAGAGAGAGCCCTCACTATACAACTCTCAATAGCAATAAAACTCAAGCCCACAAAGAACGAAACAAATTTAACATTTAACAAACTAGCTACGTTTCCAGCACATCGAACAACACGCATTCCCTTTGTACAAATAAATGCTCTGTGAAATGCCGCACCAAAGATGCTGGCGCCAGGGATCAGTCAGCCCCAGCAGTCGCTCGTCGTTCAGGCAGTCAGATAGTATAACACCGTTAAGGGCAATCGATGTAGCTAGTACATGGTACACATCGCGATTGATAGGCCACTCAAACGTTTTGATACACAAATAAAACAAAAAGTATTTGCAAATGGTTTACAGTAATTGCGTGTGGATAGCACACCGCGCGTTCGTCAAACTCGCTTTCAATGATCGTCGACTTTGTGCAACGATGATGAAATTTTGCATCTATAAAATTTTAAGTAAAAAAAAAAGAAACGCCAGAACGCTGTGAACACTAAACTAAAAATGGCACCGGTTGCATGCGCACATATCCACCGAACACTCGAACGCAGGTCCACAGGCATATGCAGGCGTTTCGAGCTAGAGTCTCCGTTCTGCCAAACTGTCGGGGTTTGTGGTCAATGGGAGTGATGCCAGGACATTGAAGTTCGAGGCTTGAGTAGCAGAAAATAGATAGTCGTCTCCTAGCACGCACACATACACACTTGAGGCCGATAGCTACTCACTACACAAATGAGCCTCTTCTAAGATAACACATTGCGTAATTAAAACCACACTCGAATCTTTCAAGCGTTCGGCTAGACAGAATTCACGACGAGGGCAGGGAATATCCAGGTGAAAAAATGGGTCGGCTAGTATATGTCGATAAGTTTGGCGCATTAGATGACTGATCTAATGATTGGGAGGGCGCCATAATAGTACATCCCTTATGCATGCGTCTAGAACAAAGAGCAGCAGTCATTTCCTACCTGCGCTGCTTGCCGTCAGCATTCACTCTTTATATCCGAGATGTCAGTGGGCTCGAGGTAGTACAGACCAAAAAAAAAACATTCATTCACTCGTTTTCCCCAGTGCCGCATGACAATCTCGCGTTGAAGAGGAGTGTACGCTACCCCTTTCAATGCATCGCTCAAACCATTCAGAAGGGGAAAAAAAGAATACAAAGTAGATAACCTTGCTAAAAAGACGCGTGTCACGTTTCAAGGGCTCGAAGTGCGTGCGCGTTAACAGAAGCATAAATTCAGAAATAATTTCAGGCCCCTCACTCGCGGGGCATTAGAGACCAGCGAGATATACACGTACAGTATGTGCTTCTCCGGTGGCGCCTTGTCTACAGCAACTGGACTATTGCTGCTTGAAAACATTCATACACTTTCCAACTCATCAAGAATCATTGAATAGTGACGCCGGACAATACTTACAAAAACAATTTAAATAGGCTGAACTCATTCTGGGATATAGGTACTTCATTTGTGAGCCCTCGGTGAATAGATGCTCGATTAGAAATGAACGAAGAATTCGGCAAGTTATGCATGGTATGACACCGTAAAGTTGGGCCTTGTCCCCAACCCATTTCGATGGATCCCAGGTTCTCTTCTGACCCTAGCCGTGTATTTTATTTGCATGCTGTGCTATATCTGTTTGATTGGTTAGTTAGCCACAGGGCGCAATTCTTTGCCGGTTGGTGGCAAAGTAAAGTGATTTGGCCTCATTGCTCCGCCATCTTCTTTCCAAGCAGAAAGTGCATCCGTTTCTTAGCTGCGCTTTCAAACGAATATATCGTGATAATACACTTTCCACTCTAACGAATAACAACAATAAGATAACAACACCTTAAACAAACAAATCTTTAAAAAAAGATTCTTTTGATGCAGGGTTTCGACTTTCGGTGTACAATGGGGGATTTCAGCAATCCACGAATGAAACCCAGCTATTGGTGAATACTTGGCACCTGCCTGGTTCCCGGATTAGCAGCCAGCTCTAGGGAAGTAAGAATCAATCAGTACAAAATGCCTTACCAAATTTGCCAAACTCAGATGAAATTCACATTATAGTATGATACCGGTGTACCACAATTAAGTTCCACTGCCACCGAATGTCTTGATAGTCAGACGGTGGTACAAGAAGGCGAAACGAGCTTCTAATGTTTATACTTCGCAAACTGAAGTTTCGGGAATCCAGACGTGTATCTGCGTTGAAAGGGGGCCGGCCACATTCGGCGTACGAGGGCCCTCCGACAGGTGCACGTCCGGCTTGGAAAGACGGTGACGGACTGGCGGCACCTTGTCCACGAGGTGAGGCGCGCTGGCTACTCCCCAACAGCCGATGGGACACTCCCTAGAGCACGAGCCGTCCACCGCAGGAGTCAGTCGGCGTGTGCGGCTGCGGACGGCGGCTGCAGGAGTCCCAACAGCCTGGAGAAAGTGAGCGAGCAAAGGAGTCGGGGAGCTTGGCCAGGCGGTGTCACTTGCTGGTGCTGCGCCGCTTGGCATCCTCCCGACTTTTCCTCGTTGCTTCCTCCGTGCGCAGGGTGACCCCGAAAATGTCCTCATGGATCCGGTTCTCTTCCTGAGCACAAGAATCCTCACCGGTTAGGGAAACTCCCGCCGGCCTGGTATCCCCGCTTGATACTGGCGAGACCGGTTATAACGAAGTCGGTTATAACGAAATAGCGGCTACAGCGAAGCGATCACGATTTCCCATCCCTTTTGCACTTCGTTATAACCGAGGTCGGTTATAACGAAATACCGGATATATCGAAGTGATTTCCGATTCCCGTTGACCTCGTTATAACCGGTCCCGACAGTATTCAAGTGTGGACACCAGGCGACTATTGTCGGTGACAGGTCACAACCCAGTGCATGCTTCACCTTTAGCACGCGCTAGTTAACTTTTGTCGGGCTTTGGCTGCGCGTGCGATGAAGTATAATCAAAGGCAGAAAGCTCGCGCTCGAGGCTGAGCATCTACTAGGTTCTTAACCTGTGACCGCCATAACATATATAGCAGTCTATGAGACTATGTAAGCACCGAATGCTTCCCAGCAGATAGGGTGCATGGTCAAGCCTGAAACATTTTCTCGGAGCCATTAATGGTGCATTTTTCCAGCGCTTATCACCCAGGTGAAAAATACCGGGTTGCGGATGTTCAGAACGCGTTCCAAAACGCAGTAGACAAAGGTGGTTGTGTTCAGAAGGATATTAGTGGAATGTTGTATAGGGAGGAAGAGTTTGGTCAGCGACAATCAGTGGCGCAAGTTTAGCTACTCCCCAACAGTCACGTTATAGTCAGGGAAACCGGGTTGGTTGCCACAGGTAGATTTGCAGCTTCCAAATTTACATTCTTCGTTTGCTTTCCGTCACTCCAAAGCCATATCTATGGCAATCGAGGTGATATTTACTTTCGGGTGGCGGAGCGAACCAGACGACTTTTCTTAGATATTTCCTTCTATCAGTGACTCCAACTTTGTCTGCGGTAGCACGGGACAAATAAATAATACCTATTCAATCATAATCTGATACAAATTGTTAAACAACGCGATGAGTGTATTGTTCACTGCCCCTTCCACCATGTTTAAATGGCAGTTCAATTTATATCAGTATTTTTACATCAGTGATCTGATGCCTACATTTTCCGTGGAAACAAAACACATTGAATTGATTTCATAATGTCAGTCAACATTTGTCGGGCATAATCACCCACAGATATGCCTGTTCCACTGTTTTCAGAACAATTTATATTCAATGCGGACATGCCCTAACAAGCATAACATGCAGGAAAAGCGCAATCTGTAATAGTATACTAACATCATGTCCAATAGTAAGAAAATCAGCACCTACAATAAAAATACTCATTGCTCAACTGAATAGCCGATAACGAGGAAAGATATTATGCAATAATCAACATACCTGACCATTTCTCCTGTCATTAGAAAAAAAATATAAGTAAGCATACAGCCCGTCATCAGGAGCGCGGCAATACCCTGTACGATTCACAGCGAAGCTTGAGCATCGACACGTAGCGGTGAAGTGGAACCGTACTCTCTATACAATACCTTGAAGTCAAAGCAAAGCTCTGATGAAACGAACAGAAGAAACAGCATAAAGCAAACCTCCTAATAAATATCATTACTTCTTCATCGCAACAATATTTAGTATGCTTTCTCTTATCTGCTCCCACTCATCGCGTACTCAATTACTTTCATAAATTAGTCGAAAACGTGCAAATATCTACAAACCCGAAGTTTGTCCATGAGGGCTTCGGCCTTCTCTTCGGTGATCTTTCCCTGGTCCCTCAGTATTTCCCTGACGGCCTTGTTGACGCCGTCGGCCATGATGACGTCGCCACAGACATACAGGTGGCCGCACTCCTTCACCAGCTGCCGGTACAGCTCCGGAGCCTTCTCGTGCAGCCGGTCTTGAACGTAGTGCTGAAACGTGTACGCACGCAAGGTCATTACTCAAGTATTCGTGTGCTCTGTATTCTCATGCCGCAAACACGTTCGAGACTATTTGTCAACACCGCACAGCACTCTCCTGGCGTTAGCATAAAAAGTAACAAAAATGAACATATTTGAGTGGTAGTTTTTGTTTACCACTAATCTAGAAGGGTGGTGGAAGCTATGTGCTCGGCGAACCAGGCAAAAGTCTTCTGGCATTTCGACACGCAACCCCGCTCTTTTGTGGGTGAGTATGCACAGAGTGCCTGATCATCTGGTGCGAGACACACTATTGACCTGTCCAGCCAGCAAGTAGACTCTATTGCACCGTAAGCTTAGCGGTGAACGGAGTAGTGTCTTGACACGTGGGAGACGAGGCAGAAAACGTTTAGGAGCCATTCGAGCACCTTATGTGTATAAATTAAAAAAAAACACCTGGTTACAAGGGTTAGGTAAGCATAACCTAAAAGGATTGCAAACAAAGCCCCCGGTCGTTTTTGTTTTTTTTAAGTGCGTTCGGTGATCTTGGCCGATGAGTAAAGTCGCGTCAATTGTCAAAAATCGTGTCGTGCACCTTCTATGCTTCGACGATGAAGATCAAACTTATGGGGATTTCTAAAACGTCTCAATCAAATCGCAAGTTACTTAAAATTTCTCAAGCTATCGGAGGTCCTTCGCGGGCTTCTGGAGCCCCCTCACCTTTTGCTTCCCGGGAACTCTGGAGAAGGCGAGAAATACGTTCTCCAGTGCACCGACATCCTTCATGGTCTGAACTTCCTCAGCGTACAGCTGGGAGTCCGCAGTTCGGCATCCAAAGTACAGGGTCATTGGACCTTCGTAGAAAGGTTGACCTAAGACAAAGAGGAACAGAGCTAGTAAGATGACGAATTAAGAAAGTCAAGTTTCAGAAGGTTGAGAGCTGAAGCTGGTAAAAATGTAATAAAAAGAAAAACATGAGAGCTTGAGCGACGATCGAGGATAATAAAATTTTATTCGATGGGTTATGGAGGAGTCCCGCCCACATCTTACATAATGTGGGGGATTCTCTCGTAGTCTTGATTTTGACAATATTGCAGTATGTTAAAAGTATACGAATTGTGTAATTTTTATGACACAGAAAGGTATATTCCAAGTATATTTCAAGTTTATTAATGTCATACTAAAATACATTTTGGGGTGCTTAGATCATAGCGGTCGGACAGGATCAGCGATGAAACCAAAATTGATATAGGTGCAGAGCATACTACTAGCACAAAACATAGACTAAATACATAATTAAATTATACTTTAATATATCAGACTTCTACTGCAGAATACTTGAAATACACTTCCAGTCTGCATTCTGCTTCACGAAAAGGTGCAATTAGCATATTTTTTGTGTAAGATCTTATTGTCGAAGGACATTGTCAGGTTGCAAGCCTCCGCGATCTCACCTTCCTGGTAGACCCCCTGCATGGAACAATAGCGTCGCTGCCAGAAGCTTCGGTACGGGGCGATTCCTGTCCCAGGTCCCACGAGTACCACGGGGACATTTTTGCGCTCTGGGAGGTGGAAGTTCGGAGCTCTGCGAAATAGCGGACGCCCACTTAACGCGCAAGGTCTATTTCAGTCAGAAGAACGCAGGCCGTCCTCGCACATGAGCAAAATCAGAAATACGAGTGTTGGACAGTTAGACCTCGACTTATGTGCGCCGCATGAGCTTGTAGACTTTGGAAAGCCTTTTACTGATTCTGCAGATGTTTGTGGTATACTGAACCTCCTAAAACATAACTGTTTTTACTCGAATTGTTTTGTTAACATGGTGGGAATTTCTGAGACGTGTTAGAATGTGGCGCATCTGTGATAATACTTTTAGAATTACAGACCTGGCTATAGGGGTTATTCATTCACGGGAATCTCTATTGCTCGTGGTTGTGCGCAATGGATGCTCACAACTAGTTTCCATTTATCTCCAGCCAAGAGGAAATGTCTTGATTTGGACAAATGCAACGTCAATTACACCCAATAAGAATCATTGTTCTTGTCAAAAGATAAAACGGAGCTAGTTCTGAGCTTGCACTACAAACAACGCAAAATAGTGTTCCGTGAATATACTGCAGTAGAAGATCACACATAAAAGTCTCAAGCCAAAACAACTAACATTCAATCTTGTCAAGCGTCAATTGTTACTTTGAAGCTGCCAAGCATTCTTTTATTTGGAAAATAATTAAGCTAAATATTGCACCTGTATGTCGACTAAGCCGGATTGCAATCGTTAGGCTTCCTGATATGAGTTTTATGTTGCTACGTTTATGAATCATAAGGTCAGGTAAAATTTATATAACCTTACAGCTCCCTACAGGGCTTTCGGGCTTGATTATATCAGTCTGTTCAACGGCCTTAGGTGGTCAGTTCGGACGATGCAGGACAAATGGAAGCTCGTCAACATCTTCTACAATAAAATATGCTTCAACGAAAATGTAACGTTTCCAGGTGGTTACATATGAAAGCATTAAAGTTAAAGTGTTTTAGATGAATTAAAACATTTTAAGGTTAGTGCATTGTTTTTTGTAGCTCAAAACAGATTTATTCTCAACCCCATGGATTTTCAGCTTCTCTGCTCTAAATGACTGTGCTGTGAAAACAAGCAGCCCCAGTCACTGAATTAAACAGTCTTGCCCGCAAACACAAGAGCTGTGACTGTTTTCCTCGTCTGGCTTGCTGTGATTGAAATCGGACAGCTTTCACATCACGCCAACAGATCTTGATAGCCGATAGTAGTGTAAAACAATCGCAGTACAAAACCTGACCGACCTATAACCCCTCTCGATTTGCGCTGCGATTGGTTGCCGCCAGATGTCTTTAGCACACAATCTGAAATTTCGCCGGAACGTTACACGAGCCAATTTCTGGTTTGCCGTGGTGTTGGAAATAGCTTCTGCAATATCAATAAATAGCGGCAACGGCGTTTTTAGCCACAAAATTCTCGCTTAATGAAGCGGCTTAAGAAAACCCCATGCAAAGGCCTAGTTGGTAAGGACTTACATTCTCACAAAACAAGCCATTTCTTCTCCTGGGTTGAGGGTGTCTAAAAACGAAGAACAGACTCCGTAGTGCTTTTTTCCGCTTCCGTCTGAAATAGTCAAACAGACAAGCCATCAGCACATTAAACAATGTAACACTGCTTCGCTAAGGTTATGACGAATATTTCGATGTGAACACGCTCTATTATCACCGAAGGCGGGAACTGCCGGCTGTATGGTGGCACGCATGGTGCCTGATATTCCCAAGTAGAGAGCTCTTTCACATGCTTAGAACGCATTAAACAATTCCAGTAGGCGAAACCGGCAGTGCGCAGAGGGTGATTGGTCTATAGAACAAAATTACGCAAAGAGAAGAAGCGTAAGGTTAAAATTCCCCGTCACTCACTCTCCGTCGTGTAGGTGACCACAGCCACGGTGAGGTGGATCTGCCCGGGGTAGGCCTCCGGCGCCGAGCTGATGGAGTAGAAGCGCGGCTGGATGAGCGGTAGCATGCACAGCAGCAGCTCCGCCGTTGGACGCACTGACGGGAACTCCTCCAGAAGGTCCAACAGGTGAGGGAATTTGTGCGCCTTCCAGTCCTCGTACTTTTCCAGGTTCTAGCGCGAAAGAAAACAAGTGGCTGAGCTAATTTTGTTTTCGAGAAGTCGCGAAGCGTTCAATGCGGTTTCCGCGTTCGCCCTTGTTCGCCAATAGACTTGGAGCTCTCAAGCTTTGAACAGCGCCACTGGTGAGCAATATCAGGAATTTTTAGGTCGCGTTATCGCTGTGCGTAGCGTTACGTCCTTTCAAACGCTTTATTAGTGCACATGAGCCATGGGCAGGCTCTGAAGGAAACTGACAGACACTCGTTTACGCCTCTGGAAAGTGCATGATGAAACGCTAAGACGTCGCATCACGTTAGCACTATAGTCGGTGACAGGTCAAGAACGAAGTGGAAGCTCCTCCACCCCTTTCCACTTTAGTAGCGCGAACGCTGGAGAGGAGGCGACCTCCTCTCCTCCATTCGCTCCGCTGAAGTGGAAAGGGGTGGGAGGAGCTTCCACTTCGTTCTTGACTTGTCACCGACTATAGATGGTCACGTCCCGCGTCATGCGAAGGTGCCTCTTTTGTGGTCGCGTTTCGTGGACACTACAGCGCCCTCTGGCCGAGGGAAACAGGCCTATGGCCGGGAATCAAAATGGCGTTTACAATTGGTACTGTGTTCTTGAGCGCCTCTGTACGACGAGTTTAAGCGTTGCTTCCCTCGCCAAACCTTTGTCTGCGCGCACGCGCACCACGTGTTTTTGGTATGAAAGTGGATATCGGACGGGTCACGTATTATAGATGTGGATATGCAAGTGCTTGAGTGCTTTAATGTGCATCTGAGCGTTCTTTTCTTAAATTTGCGCAAGTTGTTCTCAGACAACTAAGCATCTTGAATTGTTGACATTCAGAAGCCCTTAGTGCACCTCGTAGTTTTGACCCCTTTATACTGGTCGAGTAAGTAAATTCGCAATAAACGTGAATACGCGCAAGTAGAAACTGCTCTTAGGAGATTGTAAACGAAACAAGAAACCTGTCATAGTGCGTAATGTATTAGCACCGTTAATATTTTTTAGTGAAATGCTTCCCGTATTTGTGTAAACCCTCACTACTGATCCATGCTTGGCGCCTTGCGACGTCGAATACATTTCGCACGTGTAATGAACCTTTAATACTACTATCATTTATTCTGTTTTCCCGAGGCTATTATTATTTACCGAGGCTATTAAATTTTTTATTAAATATAGAATATATAAGAAGGCAGTGGAAGAGTGAGGATCGCGACAGTTAACGATGTGAAGGACGTCAGCCCGTACCGTGGCCAGTGTCTGGAGCGTCTCTTGCTGCCGAGGATCGGAGGCCATGGCGGCGAGGTACTTGAGCAGCTCTTGGGATGCCGGTGTCGTGATGTCCATGTACCGACTGAGCGCCACCCTCAACGAGCAGGGCGGCATCCGCGTGTTGTCCTGCCAGGTCTCCTTCTGTTCGCCTGCATCGGACAGTGCGCTCTTTTTCGTAAGAGCAACGCTATACGAAGTTCGATGCGTCTTTCTTCCGACAAAGCACTCAGTGCTGAACGATGCCCGGAAAGCGTCTCCGACTGGTGCGCTTTGCATGCTATCCCGAAGTGGCAACAAACGACGCCACAAAACGTCGGCGTGTCCTGTTGTCGGATGTCACGATCCTGGCGGTTGGTCGTAGAACTGCCGGCGAAACGCACGAGCGAACGCGAGTGTCGCTGTCGTCGCGGCGTCCCAACTTCTGACTGCCGAAGCTTCCGTGGACTGTCACATTGGAGAGCGACCTGCAGCAGAACAGGCGTCTGCCACATCCAAGCTCCGCTGCTGGGACACCGCCAGGATCGCGACCGACGACAACAAGACACTTCTATGACGTCATAGGGCGGAAATCGAGGGACCGCTATTCTGGGACGCGGTAAACACACTGTTTGTAGACGCGTTTTAGGCATCATATACTTGCGAAAACCATTCGCAGCAATCTAAACGGACGGAACACGGCATAGGATGAAACTAATATTACGTTTAGACTTAAAGAAATAAACAAAAAATACTCTGTGCTGCGACACTGAACACTGAGGTAAGCAGACGAAACGTCACACTCAATGTCGCAGCGCTGACAGTTTTTTTTTTTTTCTAGGGGTAAACGTATTTTTCAGTCACGTCATTCGCCGAGTTTTTATCCGTAGATTAAGGGCGATTAACTCTCTGAAGAATTTTGCATGGAAATTAGACGCAACAGACTTTCGAGAGTGGAATTACTGACAGCTTGAGAATTCTTATTACCTTCTTATCTCACCACAGCCATATCGCATTCGGGCGTCAGTTAATCAAAAAGCCGGAGAACGAATCACAAATCGAGAAGCATGTTGATAACAGGTCAACCCTGCGTTGCTTGGGCTGTCAGTAACTGTAGTTCTAACAAAAGTCGGCCATTATTATCGCTTCATTGACGGTTACATCTTACGACATGTATACAACCCGATTCAATAACCAGATTTTGCAGATATATTAAAAAAATAAAAAAAGGTTAACCGATATGTGTTTGTTGGGCAGAAAACTTCGGAAATGGAGCAAAATATTCGAGGCAAATAAAAACTACTATCTACAGAGATCGATATTACAGTCGCGAATAACCATTAAATTTGAATAGGTGAATACCGCCAGGTTCCTTCCTATTTTAGTTTTATTTCGCCGACTGTTCATAGGACCAATTTGAACGGGAACAAATAGATTTTGATTAAAACGTAATAGGATACCGCTTCTTTTTTCAAGTCTGCTTAGCACTTTTTTTACGTAAAATAGACGAGGAAAGTAGCCTTACTTTAGTTTTCATTTTGCTGTGTTTTAAAGCGATTTAATAGTGGCGGTACGATTTAGTCTAATTACCGAGTTTTCACATTTTGCTTTCAGAAAACACACGATGCAAAGCTTACACCAAGCGCAACATGAATTTTCTACAGATGTAGAGCCTTTAGGGAACACTGCAGTCTTCAAGCGACGAGATACGGCACACGACTTAAATCGCCAACAAGGAGCTGTCTGCTCGAACTATATTATAAATCACTATTTTGATCAGATAAAGAAACATCTGCCTTAATAAGCGCTCAGTCCTTGTTTGAAAAAAAAAGGCCCATAATTGCAGAATTACACTACATATAGAAGTAGTATTGGTTGCCGTAGTATTCTCTCATTCCTTGATTGCTGAAACTATAGTTAGTTTCTTTTTTCTGGAGGGGGTCATCTCTAACAAAAGCGAGACAATTCAACTAGCGCAGTTGACATTGAATGGACGCACCCGTGATGGGGTTCTGGACGATCTCCCTATACTGGACCCTGTAAACTGTGTCTGGGTCCGCGGAGCCTGGCGCGATCCTCTCCACAATGCCGTTGACGATGTCGTCTCGGTTCACGGCATAGATGCCAATGTGGTCCCCCGGTGCGTACTTGAGCTCGCTCTCGTTGCTCGACTCCAGCACCACCATTATCGTCTTCCTGTAAGAGGAACCAACCATGAACGTGTCACCCAATATACAGGGTGTTTCACATCAAGAGTTACACTAATTAAAAAACAAGAACTTGAAATAAAGACAATATTCCATCGGGATTATGTTGTCTACGGAGGCGGACGTAAGGACACAATTGTATAAGTGTTCATAAAGGACTTAAATTCCGGCGATTTTTCGAGCTACCCCAAAAACTCATATATTTTCTGACTCCCCGGCCTTTACCTTTTCCGGTATGCTATTTAGTACGCGAAATTCGCAATAGTTATTGTGAAATGGGCAAGTGAAAATGATGCTAAAACCAACATTCAAATATACACGCGCTTCTCAGAGCAGTGACGTCCGTGGAAGGCAGACTTACAGGTCGAGCGGGTAGTCTAATAATGGACCATGCCGAGAATTTGTTTCGTGCTGCTGCGCGCCTGTGCTGGAGCGAGCTTCCAAAGCATTCATTTGACGCCATGAAGCTGCTTGTCACCCGCTGGGAACAAAGTCTACAGTCCAAAGGGTGAATCCCTGCCTTCCGCTGACGCCAATTTTTCGTTGTTGCCAGTAGAGACTTTCTTTTTGAAAAACAAGGTGAGGACCAAAATTGTAAATTCAATAGCTTCGCGAAAATAAAATTATTCTGGTCCAATATTTAGGTTACCATTTCAGCTATGTTTGTTGGTGTGCTTAGCCAATTTTCAGGCAAATCCAGGACTATGAAGTAAACGCAGGAGTAATTTAATGAACAAAAAGTCACTAATTAACTATTTAGCCTTTTCTTTGATTTATCTAGCATGTTTCAATTAGAGATTTGCTGCCCGTCGTTTACATAGACTAGCGTAGTCTGAGAGTTGTCTGAAGAAACAAAAAATCTACTTCGACTTATCGTGTGGCAAGTTTCGGCAATCATGGCAGCGGGAAATCAAAACTAGCTCAAAAAAAGCGCGCCACAGAAGCGAGAACAATATTCGCTGCAGAAGAGGCGTCAGAGTGTAACGCGTGGTGACGCGTAATTTGCTGTAAACACGGGACCAAAAGCTTTGGCCCAATCCCAGATTGGCTCGCGGCATGCTCCCACGAGCCGATTTAGGATAGGGCCAAAGCTCATCGAAATCCCAGATATATGTCTTATTGGTGTAAAATTGACTAAAAAAAAAGCCAAAAGCGTCAGTTATCGTTTACGAGAGACGCACGCGATGCATTTCAATTTTGAATCGGCTCGCCGGAGCAGCCGATTTGGGATCGAACCAAAGTTTTTGGTCAAGTATTCACAGCAATTCACGCGTCACATTCGGTGACGCCCGTTACAGCAACTTACACGTTACACTCTGTGACGCCTCTTCGGCAGCGAAATTGTTTCCGCCCCTGGCGCGCATTTTCCGAGTTAGTTTCGAATTCCCACTTCCGTGAGTGGCAAAATTCGCCACTCAATAACTCCAAGCAGAATTTTTTTCTAGGATCTCTTAACTGCTTGACTCTCAGTAAACGACGGGGTGCAAATTTCTAGTTAAAACATGGTAGCTAAAACAATACACTAAAATAATTTACTGATTGTTTCTGTTAATTAAGGATCTAATGAGAACTTTACTCTTGTGGCCTTACGTACGCCGCCATGGGCAACGTAATCTTGAAGGAATTAAAAATTTATTTCGAGTCTTCTCGTTTTAAATACTGTCACTCCTAAATGAAACACCCTGCACATGTACTGATGTACTGGATGCTTACTGTAAAGAGATTTGCTGGCGTTGCATGTTCAGCAAAGCTCTACAATTTGAGCCATACAATTAAGCAGATGAGCATATAAAAATCGTGATCATACCATTAAATCACAGAACTGTTTCGCGACACTTTCTAACGTGCCGCTTCAGAAAAACTTGCGGAAAAATTTTCTGGATTGCTGCATTTACAGTGCAAAGCTTTAATACATATTGGCATATATACTATTTGAGACAAGGAGGCCCCAGTATAGGACCGACTTTTGTTGCCGCTTACAGCAAAATATTGCGACAGTAATTACTTTCTGCATAAAACGGAAAACAAGAATAGAATAAAACAATGAACCAAAAATACATTTCTCGCATTAGGAAAGACAAAAAAAAGTAACTTAATCCTGCAGATAAAGTGGGGAGACGCAGAGTGTGCATTAAAAGGACGCGTATATTTGTTTTACTAAATTTAAATAATTTGAATTATCAAATAATGATAATTAATTAGTGCGACCTAGTAAACTTAGCTAGATATAGCAGGATGTCGGTTTGCTACACTCAGTGGGCGCGGCATGGTTTTTCGTGTCGCTTCATCGTGACATTATGCTTAGGCCATGCAAACCAGTCCTACAACAATCTGTGTTAAAAACGTTGTACTATACGTTTCTACAAAAAAAATGGCATGCCTAGAAGAGAAATTAGCACAGCAGTTGACCATTGCATGAATCAGTTGTGACACTTCTATTTTCTCGCCATCGTTAGACGTGAGACGTTTTGAATTTAGTAAGATCAACAATTGCTTCCTATCCAGAAAATAATTATATGTACATTTTATAGGAATGAAACTTAAAACAAAAAAGTGTTAACACGTTTTTTTCCCTACTGTAATATTGTTAATTGTCTCTTGCATGGCAAAAGAAAACAGACTTACAAACTTTTACTTTCAGTATTTTTTTAGGCTGTTGCTGAGGAATTTTGCGAAGTCGTTGTATTCGGGGAAAACGTTCTCTTATATTTTTAACTGGCGGGAAAAGATTAATTGTTGTGGTTTGTTAGCTGTGTTACTAAAAACTAGAAATAACACTTTAATTTAAATAATGGTAGTCATATTCACTGGGGTACTCCAATATTCGCGGAAGAAGTTGAGCCGTTTTACGTAATCTTTCATGTTTGTTCCATCAGCTTATGTCAATTTCGTTTTTTGTTTTAACCGATAATGCAGTTCGATTCACCCTGTGGACACTTGGGTGAAATCTGTAGTTAGCCTTGGATAACTCTTCCATCTTTCCCGAGCCGCAGAATGTTCTTTGGAGAAAAAACAAAAGTAATTTTGCCCGGATGCGTCGGAATGATGGGGGACAAACCTCACGCTCGGAGGCCCCGTGGAGGCCTATGATTAAGGCTCGTAAACCCTGAGGCACTCGACACTCCACGCCAATTAGTGGCGCAACACTCGAGGTTGGCCTGGGCAACTATAATCACGCCATGAGAGCTGGCTTCGAAGCTGGTGCAAGAACAGTTGACTAATTTAGAACATCTCCACTGCTCTCGTCAAAAAACAGCTGTATCCAAGTTGGTGTACTCCGTCTGTACACTTGCTGTTGGAATTGCACCTTTTTTGTCAGCCGATAAACAAAATGATTTCGCATATTTTTAGAGGGCGCTTCAAACCAGCTGTAACTAAATTACTGCACTGTGTACATTTGCTAGATCTTAGTCAATCCTTTCGTGTAAACAATTAAAAAGAGTACAACAGACGAAAAGACAAATCTTCACGGAGATTCTTTTGGCCTAGCTATGGCACTCACTTGTCGTCCTCCGGGTCCCACTGTAGTACCTTCCTGGAGACAAGACGACTGACCACCACTCTCCTGCTGGAACCTTTGGAGAGACCTGCAAGGAGGAATGGAATGCACGCTCATTTCTGATTCGTTTACCTGACCGGGAAATCCTTTTTGATATCTTAAACTCGTAGAGCTTAAGTTAACATTTGTTTAGAAATCAATTTGCTTTTCACTTCCAAGCTCAGGAACAGGGGACGAACGTTGGATCGTTCGTTGATCTCACCGAAACCTAAGACGGGGTTCTTGTCGGTGGCCTTTCTGTCCAGCCGCACTTTGTCCGGAGACCAGGCGATGTTTTCTTCCATCGAGGGCGTCATCTCGATTGGGCCGATGCCGTCGCCCACGCAAAACACGTCGCATGCTTGCTGAAAAAAAAAAGTGGTAGAAAATTTAAATAAGAAACCGACACTCACAAGTGATAGCGTTCCAATAGTTTATAGCGAAGTGCGGCCTCTATAGTGACTATCAACTCAAGAAACGACGGGGCATGGTGAATCCCGTGCATCTCATTATCCCTCCGCAGCCAATGAGATTGCATCATCAGCCGAGAAGAACCAATGACGAAGCAGGAGGAGTGAACACAATAAACCACGCCCCGAGGTTCTTAAGCCGGCAGCTACTATAGTAGGGTGTCCGTAGTATTCACATCTTGTTTCCTGAGCCATATTTTTAATTTTTACCAAAGGATTACGGGCTTCCCCGTGTGTGTGTAATTTTTTATTTATATATTCCGAAACATTAAATTACAGCAGAATTAAGGTGTACGCATGCCTTATATGTATTTATTTTTGCTATTGACATGCCCTTTGTTCTGAAGAATCGATTCGATTATTTTCGTACCGCTCAGCAGCGCGTGAAAACTACAAAGAGGAACGAGCAGAGAAGCGCGGAATTAGCGGAGGGCATTAGCGGAAAATTGTCTTGTCAGGAAAGTGCCGATAAGTATCCGCTCGAGACGTCCGCTTCTAATCCTAGTTGTGCCTTTTATTATGTCCTCAATTCTCTGAAAAACGCGAGATTTGTGTTTTGCTCTGATGCTATGAGAATGTCGAGAGCTCCTTTACTCCAACCTTTTGTCAGATATGGACGTATATGCGGATGTGACTGCCGTAAAAATCAGTAGTGGAGCATTATATGACTCTGAGCTACCACAGCTGAATAAAAAAATGGTATTAGTTAAAAAATAAATTACAACAAAAATGTTAATGCACATTAAAATAATTTGAATTTAGGCTAATTCAACTTATTTAATAACTGATTGTTTTTTGTTTTGTTTTTCACTGTGCCTCACAAAAGGACACAAAACCGGCACAACGTGTATGCCTGTCATTGCCTGGTTTGCGAGATACGAAAGCGTCAAAAGGATGCGGGCAGAAACCGAGGGAGAGAAGGACACGAGAGCGCGTGAGCACATGAGAACATCGAGCTCTTGTTTGAATAATTAATGCGTAGACGCATAGTTATCTCCCTTTGTATCCAGTACACTCGTCGAACCCGTTCGAACGTGAACGCCAAATGCCGAGCGCCGGCGTTCCGTGTTCTACGAGTGCAGTTTAGAAAAAAAGGCAGGTTTTGCCTCCACTGCACTGTTCAAATGCGCTAGAACGGGGAACGGCGTCGTCCGGCGTCCGGCGTTCGAACGCTTTCGACGAGTACAGTGGCGACAAAGCTTTGCCTTTACCCCTAATCCTTCCAATCAGAGCTCGGCATTCCGACGTCCACGCGCGCTCTCGTCTCCTCCTCTCCGTAATTTCCTGCCCGCATACCTTCTAGAAAACAAGGCCGAAGATTTGGATTTTCTACGTCAATTGCCAGAGGCCAGCACGAGACACAAGTTGGACGCGAGTGCGGCCTCCGCGTTTGGCTGGAAGTAGGGCTCGACGGGGGAGAACATAACTCTAAGCCGAATGCTGACGCAACAACCTACTCAAAGATCCGTGGCCCGAGCTGGCCTCCTCTATGTGACGTCGCAACGCTAGTCGGTATAGCCTTGTCGTCTAGCCGCTGATAAGACGAGAGCGGCAGGGAAGCCCCTTCGGTTGTCCCGCCTTCGGCCCGAACTTCTTCTCTTCGATCACGCCTCCGCGTCTCGGGAGCTTCGAGCGTGCACGCGCAGCCAGTGCACGGCCATACCCTCCTCTATACGCACACAAAGCCTGGCAGTTCGACGACGGAACCATATATAGAATGCCCGGTCGGAGATTTGGAACGCGAGGATCTGGTAGCACAGAGCATCAAAGAGCCATTTCTCGGGAAACCTGGACACGTCAGCGCACAGCGTTTGCAGCGGCGAGGTCCCGAAACACACTTGTCCGCTCAGGAGAAGTGTGTTTCGGCGTCTCGCCGCGGTGGGACGCCAGTGACGTGGCTCTCGTCTTATTCATTGTCTGCCGCTCCCCCTTTTCCATTTCGGCGGCCGCTTCTCGTGGATATCTGCCAGGCTTTGTCAGTATATAGGAGGATATGGCAAGGCAAAGGGAATCAACTGAATGCGTGCCGTAGACTGGGCTTTTGAAAAAAATACGCCCTGCCGCCTACTCACCTTGTCGGTGACTGTACGGAGAGGAACTGAGGGAGAGGAGGAGATAAGAGTGTGCGGTGACGTCAGAGCGCCGAGCTCTATGGACTGACAGTGGGTAAACGGAAAGACTAGTCTCTAACCCTCTGCCTTCCTTCAATCAGAGTAAACAAGAGCGTCGTCTCCTCCTCCCACAAGGTTCCGCGTTCGGCGTTCGAATCCCAGAGCCTACGCTAGGAGTAGACGACACTCTTGTTTGCTCTAATGGACCTTTTCGAGAGCGTTCTGCGACGCGAGCGGATCAGCGATTGGCACCTAAATCAGGAAATCGGAGAGCAAGATCAGCAGTAGTTACGCAACGGCTACCTTAATTGCGATGCAGGCGCGGAAGTAACAGACGGTACAGTCTTCGGCGGTGGCCTGTTCTCGGAGCAGCTGCCCGGTAGATCACGCTATCTCCAATCGCAGCCGCGATACGCTATAGCCAGGAGACGACTTGCTCTCCGCATAGCTTTCACCACGTGATCACGCTCCCACTGATACCTACGCGCAGGGAGCGGGGCCGGGAGATGATGGGGAGCCGGACAATCGGTCCAGGGCGCGTAGCTTCCAACCGCATTGGTCAACTTAGACGTGATAGTATAGGAAAGTATATACCTCGAAGACGCTCTTGGCCCAGAGCCGGAAGGACTGCTCCTGGCCTCGCAGCTCGTCTCCTGTGGTGAGCTTGCAGATGCGCTCGCCGCCCAAGTCGCCCAGGATCTTGTCCACGTACTTGCCGTACGCGCAGAAGTTGGGGTACGCGCTCGAGCCGAGCCCGAACACCGCGAATCTGTGGCCGATAAGGAGACCAGATCAAAGTCGAGACGCAGGTGAACTCTGTGCTGAAGAGAGTCGGGGACAGCTTAAAACACGCAGGGTCTGTCCTGTTATGATCACACTTCTTGCTTCGGGGTTCGTTTTTCGGCGTGGTTATAAGCTCATGCCGCACTCTTGTTGGCCGTGGAGCGACATCAAGAAGCTGGGTACTTGTCACGCCCTGTCTTTAGCCACAACTGGCCATTTAGTTCTATTTTTATTTAGTACGAGAGGTCGACGAAATTAGCTAAAGTTTGAATTAGCATATCGGCAACAATTTTCTCTGTATAGTTACCCTTTATCTATGTAGATCCAGGCCTAGAATATGCGAGCTTTGTCTGTATAATCCGAATGGCTTTTAATAGGTAAAATTGTGCCGTATTACGTATTCGGTTTTGGCAACATAAAAGAGTAGATTCGTTAGTTTTGCCAATTTGTGCATGCGTATCAGATGTAGCCTAGCTGACCGACGCTCTCTGATAAGTACTGAAATAGGATTAAGTGCCCTAATACAACGGGCACATATTCTTGTTTCCGTTCCTTGATCAACAATCAATTATGTTATGGGAGTCGAATAATGGATTACATGTGCGATCGGCCCGTCCGCAAGGTTTGGAACAGTGCCAGTTCTGACTGCCCCTTTCGCAACATAGCACACAAGATTGAAATAATACGACGCACAATCGAAAGGCCAAATGTTAAATGTCATGTTCACTGTGCACTATTCATATTACAGTTCTAGCATTTTATCTTAATTTCTACTCTAGACTGGAGAATCTAATGGTATATTTAATTTGACTGAAATCCTTCATCAACAATGCTGCTGCGAAGACCGCCAGGAGTCACAAGCCCTAACGCTGATGTCCCCGCAGTCCGAGCAACCCTATTGTTCAAATCAACCTAGTCCAACGCATTAATAATTAGAGTTGAAAAATTGTGCTCTGTTACAGATTGTTGCGACACCCAGTTCGGCTGTCAGTCGAAACTGAGCGTTCATCCGCTTTTTCTTTTGCAGAGTACTCTATAGTCTTTAGGGCCAATTACTTTGACCTGCGGAGATAACTGACGAATCTAATAAAAATATATTTACTTAAAACGAAGTCTACCAAGTTACACTGTACATGACGTTTCACATGCTCACTGCTACATTGCAAGCATCGTGATCGACTTCGACATCTATTAGAATCGCCCCTTACATCGCAGCGGCCGCAACACCGTGTGTTTTACGGATACCGCAGTTAAGGCTGGTTCACACTCTTGAGACTGTTTACGACCGAATGCGTTACAACCTCTTGGGACATATCTTACGGCGGGAGAACAGTCTGGAACGTTTGGGCTATCTATGAGGTGGCACTGGAACTGCATCTCACTAGAGAGAAGGTTTTGCAGTATTTTTGAGGTCAAATGTACGCGGTATCTATGAGAAATTGTCGTTTATAACACTGTCAGAAGTTTTTTTTTTCCCAGCCAATTATGAAAGAATGATGGGGGGAAAAATAGGGAAATATACGGAAATTACGAGGGTTACATGCACGGCTACCCGATAGCTGGCGCCAGTGTGTTCTCCTTTTTTAAGAGATCACAAGAGGTCGTAACGCATTCGGTCGTAAGCTGTCGCAAGTGTGTGAATAAGTCTGTAGTCTCACGGCCATTTAATTGGAATATATGAAAATAATGAGTGACCCCGATCGGTAGACGCGTGCACAGTGGCGTGCCAACTTGTTTTTGATTTGAAAGCAAACCAGACCCCCCCCCTCCCCCAGGGCCGGGGGTGGTGCTCTTGGTATCCCTTAGGCGTCGCCGGCTAGTGTTCGCCCTGCACAGTGGCAGCTGTTTCAGGGGGGGGGGGGCAAAACAGATGCCTTACCCCCCCCCCTTACACACACACACACACACTCTGAGAACTGGGAAGGGGAGGGGGGGGCACGCGCCCCTTGGCCCTCCGGTTGGTACGCCCATGCGCGTGCACAACCCGGAGGTCAGCAACGTGATTACCGATATTTCCCGAGATCTAACCCCGTGGCAAATACGATCAATCATCAATTTAACGCGAGAAAAGCTCTGTAGAGACAAAATTCTGGGATCCTAAGAAACTCGTCAGCGTCGCTACATGTTCAAACAGTGCTGTTCCTCCCACGCAGCGGGCCTACGCGCCGATTCCGCCAGAATCGTAGCAGTGTTTCCAGGCGAGTTTTATTAGATAATTAGATGCATTGCATCATTCACGGTCTCGCCCCGCTAGTGCGCGCAATGAGCCAAAGACTCAATCCTTTGCCTTCACGAGGATGGAGTGTCAAAGGATTCGAGGACGACGAACTACGGGCGGAAAGACGCACACACACAAAATAAGAAATAAAAAAAACAAAATATCATGAAACAATCTTTGTAATCCCGGAGGGCTGAATACGAAAAAGCGGACAACAGTCGTCGCATTTGGAAATGAGTTTGAATAAGTTAGGCCAATTGCAGGGCATAGGCGCAGCGCACGGCGAGGGTTTCGGGTAGCTTTTTTTTTGCCCAAGGAGAATAAGATATATCTGTTTCTCATTAGAATAATAGATTCTACGTATATGCCACTGATCCTCCTCTCAGGGGAGCCGAGGGGAACTGAGAGAGTAACAAAGGGAATTGTATAAGACAAGACCATAGGAATGGAGTAATTATTTCGAAAAAAAAACATGTAGGGTCGACTCCAATCAGACGGTGTAAAGAATGCGGCCCCACCAACTTCCGGGATGGTTGGGGAGGCCGAAGTACGGTTTATTTTCCCTTCTACGTGGAAAAGTACAAAAACCGTGAGAACATGTTAAAAATCAGTAACTGAAAGAGGAATTTCCTATCATCGAGTAATGAAAAGTATACGTTGTTCCAGTCGTTGTTGTATTAGTATTTGTTTGTAGTTGTATTATGTATTTGTTTGTATTAGTAGTTGTTTTACTCTCAGAGTCGATTTTGCAATCTTCGTTAGGCGATTGAATGGAGAAATGGAGATGAAGATGAAGACATATAACACTATAATTGAAGCCATTAAATATTTGTCTGAATACGTAGGTTATATAAAAGTTCAAGGACTAAATGTCTAATGTTCGAACCATGCACTGAGCGACACGTGTCGCAGTTGAATAGATGGTTCAACGTCTAATCTCCTAAAGTTTCTCTGACGATTGAGCGGAAAATAAGTCTAGCTCGGCTTTATTTTCATTATGTAATGAAACGGTAAAAAATCTCGGTCTCTAAGATAAAGGTTCACGTAACATAACTTTTGAAACCGGGAACAGTGTACGTACATACATCTCTGTGCATTTTTTTATATTACAGCGCTTAAGTTTAGTTGTAATTAAACAGAGTGAAAGATAAATATTGGGCGTTATTATGATAATGCAATTAATGCAAAGGTGCAATCGAGCTGGACAAGAATAAAAATAATAATCCCCTGAGAAGGGAAACAAGGGGGACAAAGGACAAACACAGATATTCAAGCACAGCTAGTTGACTGGTGCGCGACTGAAACGATCCGCCGAGTCCTGGTATCGAAGAAAGGACCTCTGCATTTCCAGTGGAGCGCTCTACCAACTGAGCTAACCAGAAGTTAGACGTCAGTAGAGCGAACGGGTTTTAGCAGCCGACACCGGTCTAACACCAACAAGGGTGAACGGCCTGCATTTTAAGGTTATGATGATAATGCATTAATGCAACGTTGCTGACTAGGGAGGACAGTTGTCTTTCGTTTCATCGCCCCCAAAACCTAAAACTTGCATTTTTTTATCGCTTACCGAACGTTAGTTTACTCGTTATTTTCACCGAATTTGCTTTCAGTTTCAGGTGGGCTATCTCTTTGGATATTATGGTGGTAGGTTAGTAGTGTGGACTTCTCCCCAGCCATATATACCCTACACTTGAAAGGCAATCATTTGAACAAGGTACATCTCAGAAGATAAAAATATTACATGTGTAGATGGTTGAGCGTGTTGTTTATTAATTTACGATAAGGAAAGAGGGTAATTTAAGACAAACAGACAAGACAGGCTTTCGAAAGCCTGTCTTGTCTGTTTGTCTTAAATTTCCCTCTTTCCTTATCGTAGATTACATGTATGTCGCTTTTTTTCTCGACAATAATTTACACTACATATGGTTTATAAGGGTTGGCGAACTGTATCTCCAACTATGAAGCGCAGCAAGAAGCGATAATTATTTGACAGTCGAAAAATGCAGCCTCCGCAATGAGGTTCCGACTGGGTATGATGTCGCTTTTTCGCACTGCATCTTATTATTTTATCACTCTAGTCTATAGATGTTCTATAAAAAATATGGTGACGAAAAAGAAAGACGTTTACAACACCCTGTAACGCCGAATTAGAACGCAGCTCTTGAGGAGGAGGAGGGAAGGGTACTGAGGAAAGGGGAGGGTATAGCCCTTCTCCCTCCTCCTCAGCTCCTTATCCTCCCTGCTACTCCTCCTCCCCTCCTACCTCCACTTCCTCCTCCTCCCCTCCTTCATCTCCCCCTCCCCTCATCCCTCAAGCTCCTCCCTCCTCTCCTCCTCCTCTCCTCCCTCTCCTCCTCCTCTCCCTTCTCCTCTCCCCTTCTCCTCCCTCCCCGTCCTCCTCCTCCCCCTCCTCCCTCCTCCTCCCTCCCCTCCTCCTCCTCCCCCCTCCCCTTTCCGCGCGGTGCATCATGGGACATTACCCATGATGCACCGCGCGGTTACGCCGACGGCGACGGCGACGCCGCTCAAGTCGGAAGTGGGCGTGTAAGAGCTACGTTCTAAAAGTTTATGGAGACGTTGCGATAGAAATTCTATAGCATTTTTATTGTGTGCACTCTATAGACTTCATTTTAAAGCAAGTCTATAGAAAGTCGATCGAAAATTGTCGATACGACGTGACTAGATCGGAAATTGAAAGAGTCGTTCAAATGTCAGTAGGATTTCTATATAATGCCTGAAATATTTTTTTTTTTGTGAGGGGGTACATATACTTATCGTGGATTTCCACGAGCCTTAACATACTAAGCCATAGAACACGATAAATATCGTTAACAAAACAGAACTTTATTTTATAGCTGACTGTACATACGAGCAAATATTAGAATAGATGCATGCGCTGCGAAGAGCAACAAACACTACGGCGTCTCCTGAGTACTCCGCTTTATTACAGTGCCTTTATTTTACATATATTTTGACGAAGCATTTTTGTTTGATGTACCTCTCACCCTAGTGTTGTAAAATTCAGTACATTTCGGGCTCTTGAGTCGACTGTGCTGGTTCGTGCAAGTCGAGAAGCCTTCTACCGATTTGATAGGAGTTCCTAGTGCCGATTACAGCCGGCTCCGTAAACGGAGCGCACAATCACCGGGCATCGAATTAAAGTATACGGCTACACTTAAGAGGTTAAGAGCCAAACACTGTTTCTCGGATTCGGATGGCGCAGTTCTTTGCACGTTTCTTCTATCCCCTACGTAATCTCGGGAAGCACATGTGATTACCGGCTTCCACTTAGTTTTATAGTGGTCGTTCCCAAATCGTTCTAAAATGCGTACAAAGAAAACAATTTTTTTTCTTCAAAAATTGAAAGGTTTACGTGTTGCTCCTTCAGAACGGCGTGTGCGATTGTCGACATCTGTTGGGATAATTACACATCCAAGTGTTGCTTCAACTATATGCTTTCGTATCGCTCGTTCCAGTAATTAAAGAAATGATGCAGTACTTTTGTGCCAAACTTCGAGCATTCGCAAAAGTTAAGCTGTTTGGTGGGCCCCGATACAACATGCACTCTTACTTTAATATCTACTTTTTGTCGGAGCGCACGGAGAACCAATAACTGCAATCTACGGAAGAACCTTCGGCAGATCACTAAGCCGAAAGTATATGCTAGACCTATCAATGATGTCTGTGGGGTGTCACGTGGACGCAGCGCTCAATGTTCTATCGCAGACTACACCATTTCTAGGCCCAGACGCATTTTCGGCCACGTCATTCGCCGATGTCTTTTCGTAGATCGCAGTGAATGAACTCCGAATGCTCTGAGATACACCAGAAAACAGAAAGTATAAAACACAGAGGACGAACACAGACGATTACACCCCGACATTTTTGAAGATGTACACGGGATATTTCGAATTCAATATATTCTTGGCTTTCAATTTCGTAACGCATAATGAAAACACAGGCTACAAATCGGATGTTTTGTCCAGGAGCCAGCTGTGATGTACCGGGCGTGAGGGGGAAAGGGAACCGTGTTTTTCGGCTCGCGTAAAGAAATTACGCATAGCAGAAAGCTAAAACTCTTGAAGAACGTGACGCTAACGGTTGGGATAGAACACGGAAGTTTTAGAACACGACGTTACTTGGATGAAAAGATAATTGTGAACGAGGAAGTTTCTCTATGAGCCGACGTCCACCTAAGCCTAACATCGTCAAACAAGAAATGACGCTGTGGGTGGCTGTAGCATATATTCCAGGGTAAAGAACGTGTCAGCAAGGAAGACACAATATGCTCCTTTCCCCCTCCCCCTCTCTTTTTTGTTGTTGTTGCTGGAAAGCGTTTTTACCGATATAAATGCAATATGCGTCCGCAATCTCTGTTCTTGTTTTGACATTAGGTTTACGTGGGCTCATAGCGAAATTTCATATTTTTCAATTAACTTTGATCCAAGTAGGGTCGTGTTCTCAAACTTTCGGATTGTATCCCAACCGCTAGCGTCACATTCTTATGGATTTAGAGCTTTCTGCAATGCAACCCAGGGTTTCTGCTGCGAACCCGAAATATAGGGTTTCTTTTTTTAACGAACGCCGGGTGCACTGAATGTGCAGGAGGTTTTGTTCAAAGTTTTATTTAGGGCAGTCAGATGTTTCAGAAAATCGCTCTACAGCATTTTCTATCAAACTTTTGTCGCTTATGCCAAACTAAGTTTGAAAACCCTTTTGCATCAACAGCATTCAGCACAGTGGCCCGTGGCTAATTGAATTTTATAGTATATGTAGCTATTGTCAGAATCAGGTCATACCTAGGTAATATGGGGCGTTTTACTCCACGATCAGTTGTTGAACTTTCTTATTGACTAATGTTGTAATGTCATAGTATTCACGAAAGTCGTGAGAAGAATGCAACCCTGACGTTCCTGAACTCATGGTGAATTTCTACATACTTAACTACAAAAATTCGTGTGTGCCTCTCTCTTCCCGCCGAGCAAGTAGAGGGCTTTTCACTTCGATCTACGGAACGTGAATAGAACTCACGCGTTTGAAAGAAACGGAGCCATAGAGTTAGGCCGACAGCACGAAATGTTTTCATCAAAGACGTCATTGCAATGCCGAGCTAAGAGGCGAGTATTTCCGGCGCTACGGGTAACGCAGCTGGAGCGAGAGGCGCGTTGACACGCGACGCGATGGAGTGGCTTTCACAAGACGCCACGATGTAGACGAACCGGGAGGCGAAATCAACTTGGTAGCCCCCCCCCCCCCCCCCTACCTCCCAACCCCCTGAGAGCCAGCGAGAAATGCAGCTAGGCAACTTTGCGGTAACTGCCGTTCCCAAAACGCATCATAAAACGATATATATATTTTTTTCTTTTTACGTTTAGCAGTAAGGAAGAAATGCATGCTTCAAAATACGCCAAGAACATACCTGACGTTGCTTAGGGGTCCCAGGTCCGAGGTCTCGTGGGCCGGGGGTGGAGACCCGGTGTCGTTCTCTGAGGCGTTGACGCTGTTCTTGCGCACGAAGGACATGGACGTCGTCCTGGGGGGAGGAAACCACAGCGCCGTGCCAGTCTGGGACAAGCCGTGCAGCAGCGCGGCAGTCGAAGACGCGCGAGCGAAGGGCGTCGCCCCACACAATGACGAAAAGGAGCACGGGCACCGGGTCGCTCAAAAGCATACCGAGCTATAGTATTAACTAAGAGGATGAGAACAACAAGCGTCTTTTTTAAATGCCCGTCCTCCAGCACGAGCTCGTTGCCTTCTCTCGTGCTTTGGATGCGTTTGCACACTCGAAGCCCACGCTCGAGACGTTAAAATGTTATCGAAGGTAGAAAGTTTGCGCTGGGAACGGGACAACTGAAAGACCGCTTTGTGGTTTTCATCCTGCCAGTGGCTATAGTGGTATGATGCATGTACTATGCACTCATACGTAATCTTGTTAAAGATCCCTATGGTGGGCTTTTGGAAGTTCATAGTGACGCTCCTGATGTGACATATATCTACCTGAATTGGCGAGCTGAACACTGAAATGTCTCAAAATTGGCATCCGTTCGGGGAACATTTATAAACCCTAAATATATATGATGTATCTGCTTACTCACAAAACAAACGAATAACCGATCACTGCTACCTCCAGAGCAGATTTCAACGAATCATCAGGCGTTAAAAGCGATTTGTTTCGGAAAAGCAATCGGCGATGTGAGACAGCAGGTTAAAAAGGGATGTTCATTTTCCACAGATTGCGTTAAGGAATCAAATCGCCCTTTTCAGTGTCGTCATCTTCTGGAAATGCTCTGTATAAATCGCGTCAATATGCCCCTCAGGGTAGCTGAGTGGAAAAGACACACGGGGCCTTTTGCCAGAAGGGTGTAAAGTTACTCATCAGAAGCTGAAGTATACTTTGCATGTTTGTAAGATTAAACTTCAAAAAATGAAAGACGTTTACAATTCTCTGTAATGCCGAATTAGAGCGCAGCTCTTGAGGAGGAGGAGAGGGGGTGTGCCCCTCCTCCCCTCCGTACCTTCCCTCCTCCTCTCCTGCTCCCCTCCAATTTAGCGGGAAATTTTCGCTAAATTTCCCAATGAATTTAGCGGGACGTTTACCAACATTTGCCCGCTAAATTTAGCGAGGAATTTAGCGAAAATTTCTCTGCTAAGTTTAGCAGGGAAACTGAATTGGTGTTGAGGTCACGTGACGTCGAATTCCCCACTAAATTTCCCGTGACGTCACATTCATTAACGTGACGTCACACGTCACGTCACGTGTGACGTCACGAGGGTAAACTTTCCCCGCTAAATTTGGCGGGAAAGTTTTCCGCTAAATCTAACGGAAAATTTTTCTGCTAAATTTAGCGGCGAAATTTTCCCGCTAAATTTAGCTGGAAAATTTTTTCAGCTAAATTTTGCGGAAAAATTTCATGCCATATTTAGCTAGAAATTAGTGTGACGTGACGTGTGACGTCATGATGGGAAGCGTCCCGTAATGCAACGCGCGGTTACGTCGACGACGACGGCGACGCCACTCAACCCGGAAACAGGCACCTTAGAGCTACGCTCTAAAATATAGATGGTTACCCTTTGCAGGTAAGAGCAAATCAACCTCCTTTTTCCGCGGCTTGAGGATAAACCGCTGGATGTGCAAGACCACGAAAGTTTTAATGTGACCCATTAATTTGCTCTTTTCCATCGTTCGAAAACAACTCCATTATAAAAACCTGAGACTGGAAATAAATTTAGAAAAAGGTCAACCAAACACACACACACACACCGTCTCAAACCATAATGAAAACCCAGTCTCAGGTTTTTAATATGGAGTCAATTCATGAGCTTGCCTGCGTTTATTTTTTTTTCATTTTGTTCGGAAACAAGCTTACGCGGTGCAGCCATGACCCTGTAGCGCTAACACGTGCAACGGTGAGCCTATTAAAACAACGCGCAATGTTACTGATGGTCAACTTTAAGTCCAGACACCACCGACGCAACGACCGACGTACGACTGATGGTACCAATCAATCAGACAGCGTCAAAAGGGCACCATCATGGTGTTCGTCACGTTTCTGTACGTGTTCTATCATCGATGAACCAATCCTAAACAGAAAAAAGGCGCAGTGACTTCCGCTTTTGACGTTGCTTGATTGGTCCCATTTGCTCGTAGCGTCGGCTGGATCTGAACTTAAGCCGAAACGAAATAGAACAATATGCAATAACATTTAGCGAGGTGCAATACTCGCCTCAATTTAGGCTAAATTCTGCTCCTGAACCATGCTGGCGTTTATTGTTCATTTAGTGGAATTTTTTATCTCAGAAGATACGGAAAACAAGCATTTCGAGCGTGGTTTATGTGAGAAGCCTCTAATATTAACAGCATCACCTAGCGCCTACTATTCCTTTCATTGAGGTCTACATATTGACCGGTAATTCATTGTATATGTATCAAGTGCTACCATGAATTTATAAATACGTTTTGTTTTGGCGAACAGTTTTGAGACGATGGTTCCTCAACACTGTCATCCTACCAAAGTTCGCGAATACAAGATTGTGCGAACTGGGCTTCATTCACCCATAGCATTTTATTTTCATCTTGTCACGTAACAATTTATTTTATGTTGTTAGGTTCTTGCAGTATATTTTTCTACGCGCTCCACACATACTCAAAAAGCAATTGAGTAATTTATCACCAAGGAAAGAAATCGTGCCAAGAAAGTTGAAAGCTTTTGGGTTATGAACGTATTCGTGTTATGGTTAATATATATATATACAATATATATATATATATATATATATATTAATCTAATATACACTCAATTACAATAAATCAGTTGACAGGGCGACATGTTAAAATTGATTAACTTTCCGTTCTCTGCTCTTTTATACAGTCAGTGGCAGAATAGGAGATGCCAAACGCCCCGACGCGTACTAAACATGAGGAGGAGCTTTGTTTTGGTGGCCCCATATTTTGAGAGAGAAACACAAAAATAAAGATAACATAGGCAGCAACGTTTACAAATAAATTCCTATAACGTACGCAATGCAGTAAGTCGACACAGCGCACAAAACACGATGACGAAGTAGAAGCGATGTACACTAAACAACCGCTGTTTTGTGTGCACCCTTCTACTTCGTCTTAGTTTTCTGTGCGCAGTGTCGATTTACTATGAACCAACTAGTCCGAATCGCCGCCCCAATTCAATAAAATGCAGTTTTTGGAACGGTTGTATGAATGGTCTGGAAGTCATTAAACAGTGTTTCCGGGAGTGAAAAATACATTTGTATCAATCAGGAAACTGAATTCGTGTATCACGTGACCAGGGAGGCGGGAAGAGGAAAGGAGGAAAATGGGGAGGAGAGGGTGGAAGGAAGGGCACTTTAGGAGGGGGATGGGGCGGGGAAGGGGAGGGTGGCAGATGGCGAAGGGGAGACTGTATGAAGTTTAGAAAAGAGATGGGGAGAGGTTAGGAAAGGAAAGCGAGGAGAGAGGAATGAGACGGAATCGTATGTATCTCCGCTAAATTGAGACATGAAAGTGATTTGGTGGATCTCATGACCGAGAAGAGGGGAGTGAGGTTATCGTAGAAGAATGGAGGACAGTGGGAAAAGAAAGGAAGGGGGTGGGGGAGGCAGAGGTAGAGACTAGAGGAGAGGGGGGAGCGATGGGAAGGAAGGCAGATGGGACGGACAGCCTTAGGAGGGGAGGGGGGGGGAGAGAAATGGATGGGCAAGTGAGGAGAACGAGACGGGGAGAGGGAATCGGTGCGTCACGTGACGTATATGGAAACTGAAGTGATGTATAGGTGCCGTTCGATCACGTGACGTCGATGTTGTCCGCTAAATTTGACAGAAAATGCATGGACGGACGGTCGGACAAAAACGTTGGGACTGGGGATTCCGGTTAAAAGCATTTCATGCTTTAAAAAGACTCTGGCTGATGCTCCTCCATTCAGGGCCGTCATAAAACTGGCGCGTTCCTATTGACTGGCGCAGTAACGAATCTTCCTCTTTGAATTAGGGGGCGGAGCCTCTCCTGCGAGTCTTACGTTGCAACGGGCCGTAGTCGCATACAGCGTAAGAAATGGAGGGCGTGGCGAGCCTCGAGCACCTTAGCAGTCCGCAGCCAATGGGATTGATGGCATTAACAAATACGAGCGCCGAAGAGCCAATGAGGAACCCAGAAGCGTGAGGCACATAAACCATGCCCTGCATTTCTTAAACTATCAGTAAGTATTTAACGCTAACCGCTATACTTCCTCCAACCTTCACTGTAAACGAAAAAAAAAAGAAGCAGTTTTTGAGTGCGTTCAGTTAGCAGCAAAGAAATGCTCATAAAGGATAAAAATCAGATGAAAGAAAGTCTCCGCAGTCTCTAAGAGCCAAAGAAACGCAGAGCGCGTGGTTTGTTATGTTTAGGCTTCTCGCTGGGTGATTCGCACTTCGGCATTCCTATGAACTAATGCCGCAATGCTTGCAAGGTGATAAAAAAAATAAAGCCTCGGACTTTGTTGTGTTGTTACTCTTCTTATGCTGTCTGTAATCATAGACAAAGCCGTGCACTCTAAAAAAAAGTCTGCGAGTTAACTTTTCTGCAGAACACGAAGACAGCCAATCACTGCGAACAGTACAAGGAGGATCCCAGCGAATGACGAAGCTCGAAATACGGTTAGACAAAAACAAAAAAACAACAAAAAACACGAATATTACGTGCGCAGGAACAGTGAGCACGACGATTCACTTTGCGCATTGTCTCTGCGCACATCGCTTTTTTTTTCTAGATCTAATCGCATTATGAGCTTCGTCATCGGCTGGGAGGCTCCTGCTGTTCACAATGATTGGCTGTGTCTGTGTTGTGCAAGAGAGCAAACTCGCTGTTGACCTCTCTTTTTTTTTTTTTTGTGCGTCTTTGGCCTTTTGCTTACGATGGCTGCTGCAGGAGCAAATGCATCTGCCATCCTATACGGGTAGAAACTGAGGGAGAGAAGGAGACGTCAAAACGCCGAGCTCTGATTGGAACGATTAGTGGGTAGACGCAAAGCTAGCTGCCTTTGTCTCCACTCAATCTTCGAAGGCGTTCGAACCGTTAGTAGAGGCAAAGGCAGCTATAGCTTTGCGTCTATCCCGTCTTTAGAATATTGATATACGGTACTATCCAATTCAGTGTGAGAAAGGTTGGCGAGGGCGACATGAACGAAGCCGGCCGTAAACGAACCTTGCCTACCTCGAACACTGTTTAATAAAAAATACATGCCCAAAAGAAGAACCCATGCGGAATCTGAATTGCGACTAATTTATCTATAGAAACGTGCTGTTTTGGATTACGGCAGAAAATAATAAATAAAACGAAAATGAGAAATGTCCTTACGCCTGTTTTACGAAAACGCGTTTCTTCCCGAACCTCTCGCCATCCCTACAAAATGTACATTTTTTTTTTACTCCCTTTTGTTGGGGTTTTGCTGCATTCGGGGCTGACACATCGGCGCGCGAGGGCTTTCCGGGCCTTTTGAAAGGCCATCAGCCTTATCACCGAGTTTGAATTTCAATATGGATCTACGAGCCGAGGAGCAAGGCGCGACACACACCAGGTGGCGTGTACGGCGCCATCCGATATATCATACTTTCTCTAGATGCTGATAAATGGAATGCGCGGTGACGCGCTCTGAATAATGCGCTAGTCCCGCGCCGCAGCGGTCCGCACTCTATGCCGAGATGTATATGTCAGGGGTTCCGGCCAAGAGACGTCATGTTGTGCGAACGATCTTCATCTGTCACTGAGCACCAGATTCGAAAGGGAAAAAAAAAATGACTGGAGGCAGCGATTGATGCGAACACAACAAAGTGCGCGGGCGAAAACAACAACAACCAACCTCTTTTGAAATTTTGGTGAACCATAATGATTAAATTATATTTCTAGCTAATTGTAACTGAGCTAAACCAATGCGACTGCAGACGATGAAATTCAATAAATAACTGCAGCAAAGTGGATGAGTTGGACCAGTCGGTTCATAGTTTTGAAATGTATAAGCGCCTTAAAGGACAAGGACTAAGACGAAGAGATACAACACAAGGCGCATCGGGTCACTGTACCATTGCGTACAGTATGAAGTACTTCAGCTCTTTATGATTTTGCTCTTGCGTAGATGCTAGTGTTTCTAAAAAAAGGTATTGCAGGCTAAGTTATGTAACGTGAAGTTTGTGTTCCATTCACTCCAATCTTCAACAAATTGAATATCGATAAAGTTTGTGTGGTCCCGCGGACTGACGCATTTTTAAATTTTCTGCAAACACATTAGTACGCAAAGCAATGTGCACTTGCGTGTAAATATGCATTTTCTTTATCCGGACTAAACTAGTAAGGGAACACTGACCTTCCGTGAAAGTGGTTTCGTGCCCTGTGAGATTAAGCTGGAAACTAGTTTAGAGATAGATGAAGTAAACACAAATTGCCGAGTCCAGCAAAAAATAAAAAAGAACGATTGTTTCAACTAAAATTGATTGTCGAAGGTATATCATGTAGGAATATTTTTTCGTCGTGTCCTAATCAAGCCCACTTTTTTATGGTTGTTACGAATCTCCAAACTCTCACATTTAATTAAATTAGAAATGGGCGCTGAACAATACTGGGAACAGATAATCTCGCAGGTGGTTTAACGAATAGTTATTTACTACAAATAAAAAGAAGTAAAGATGGAAGACAACGTCGACTGGAAAAAGACCGCTGCGACACTGACGCCTGTGAACTTAATTTGAGCAGCCCTCCGCCTTAACCCTTCCTCCTACCTAAATGTAAACTCGCGCGCACTTTACAGGGAGCAATCAACGTTTTGCGTGGTGTTCGTGAGTGTGACCGTCTCTACTGTAAGTTAGGCTCAATACGCTCAAACAGACTGATCCAGTACTGCCCTCCTTCCTCTTTCAAGCTGAGACCATGTTTACGGCGCCTGCAGCTTAAAGGGATGGTGAACCGAAATTCGGATTTCAGAAAACAGTGCAGGAGCTGTAGGCGGGACGCTACAATCCCTACAACACTACTCGTAAAGCGATATCTCAAATCGACGGCCGTATTTTTGAAAAGAAAAAAAGGTCGAGATATAACGAGGCCGACGAGGCGCGTGACGTGAACATATCTCGTTTCCTCCTCTCTTCGCTTTGCCCCCTCAAGGCGGCGACGCGGGAAGACGCGAGGCTGTTCTCTCTCCTTCTCGACTCTACAAGACGTCAACATATCTGTCAAATGCGCCTCCTTTTTTTTTTTTTTTTAGAAAATACGGTTATCTGTTTGGGATATCGGTGTATGAGTGATGTTTTGATGTTTGTAGCATCCCGTTGCACGCTTTTGCCGCCGTGCTTTGTGGAATCCAGATTTCGGTTCAGCATCCATTTAAAGAGAGCTTGACTCATCCAAATATTGTCCTCTACCCGATTTGTTGCTAGTTTGCTACATCCTCACTAGGTGCCCAGGAATAACAATGGGTTCGAAGCTTACCGCAGCCTGCATTCTTGAGCTTCTGTGGTAACGCATGGCGTGTGTTATTATGTTCGCACTTTTGTCATTGTGATCCGTTGTTTGCGTTGCTATCAGCTAATTCCGAATTTTCGTTGGTTCCGGAGCGACGATAAGGCGCTTGAGACGATATAGACAAGAACAATTCGTAGCAGTAGGCAACTGAGTACTGTATCTGTAGAAAACGGTCGATCATTTTTGGAGGTCTCAGACAAATCTGAAGAAGAATAAACTTGCATGTGCTAAATCTGCTTTAGAGTTTACAATTGTACATTAGAGTTGAGTACAACGTCGTAGAGCCGCACGTGTTGATTGTGCCTTGTTCTCTCAGTTTGAAAACAGGAAGGTTAATATTTCAGTGATTAAATTTACACTAAGTTGTCTTCTGAGATAATCTCATTTTATGATGCAAACACCAAATCTATGCACCCTAAGCATTTTTGGAAAACACAAAATTACAGCACGCGTGATATTTTTATTTCTATAAACACGGGGCCGAACATTGCAAATGTTTTCTTTAATGTATATCTCAGAAACAGAGAGTGCAGAAATGTTTGGAGTTCATCATAAAATGTATCATGCCAAAGCTTTACCAAAAGACAACCTAATGCTAAGCCTTTGCCCATTTCTTCCTGTGTAAATCGTTAAAGTGGGAATTTCTCATTATGAGACGGCAGTTTACATGAACTGTTTCATTCCTAGATCGTTTCGTGAGTGAAACACCTCTGCCTAACTTGTAAGTATAACGCCATATTATTTTATTTTCATAAAAACAAACAAAACAAAAACGCTTACTATACTCCCTTTGGCTAATGGTACGCCTTTTTTGCTTATTTTGTGCCATAATTTTATTATTCATTCTTGTTTTTTGTGTGTGTGCTTTGTTGCATACGGTTAATTGTTCTGTTGTATATTGTGGGCATTATTACTACTCATTTTTGTACAAGTCTCTTCTGTAATGCCGTTGGGCCTTAAGAACATTGTAAAGAAATAAATACATAGTGACAAAATGAGGCTAACTATGACAGTGTCCCTTGACGGTCCTTTATTTTTTTTATAGGGCGAGACTGACAGGGCACAGCAGCCCTGGTAATCTCATCCTTTTCAATAGCCAGTCCCATTGCAATATTACTAAAACAAAACAGCCTCAAGCGCCTCCGTAATGAGATGAGTCTTCTTCTCTTCTTCAACTGATATTGACTACAGTGCACCACCCAAAACAACTCCTATACTAGCCAGTTCAAAAACCGTGCTGCTTCCAACCGTAACACCTACACATCCAACTATATCTGCATATCTACAGAGCACTTTGAGAGTCACTCGGTGAAGAACGAGGAATAAAAGACGCTTGAACAGAAAGGTTGGGTCTGCAATCTGACACCGAGCATAGCGTTTCACACGTTCATGGCCATGGTCAATGTAACATCGCGGACACCACTTTTGCGTCGAAACGTTTTTTTCGGCATCATCATACGCGTCATTATCATCATATACGTATCGTCATCATACTGCTCACCTTCAGATGCAATCCGGAAAACAAATAATGAAAAAAAAATGTCTATATCGTAGTGATGGGTACTACGAGTGCTCTGTCGGAAAGTAGACGTAAAGGTGCCTCTATGTGGGTACAAGATCTAGGTGCATTGCGCGGGTTTTATGCCATGGGCTTCGTAACGCAATCCAGTGGGCTACTACACTACGTGGACGAAAGACATGGGTGAAAACAGGCACAACGGCGATACGGGCACGGGTGGGGAAAACGTACAAAAAAATCAAAGACATCCTTACCTAACGTACGATCTGAAACAAAAAAACAGACACCACAGAGTCAACTACAAGAGATCTACGGACTACCGGGTGGAGAAACATAAAAGTGGGACACGTCATTTAGAACGTGCAGTGCGTTCATCGCAGGTTCGGATTTCGGTCGTGCATTGCGGTGCAAATCCGTGCATAACAGCGACGTGCAACTTCCCAGCGCCAGACGTGCTCCTACTGCATTCGAGGGCGGATAGCCGTCTGCGGCAAGCATGCCTTCAACAAAATGCAAAACGTGTCTACACCTGAAGCATTTGTGTCGGTGACAGACAACTTTATTTCTAAAGAAGCGTGAAACGACAAGAGATTCTGTTTTTTTTTATTGTTTTTGTTTTCTAATCCGGCTAAAATCAATATCTCCAGTTAGGCTCTGTTCTTTGTTTTTCAGCTCTATTCGTCGCATTTTACTCAAACCTCGGTAAACAATAACGTTCAGCATCCCCTTGGTGGAAACATTAACAACACTTAGCCCAATAACACGGTATCTTAATTGCCCTAAAATATTCTTCCTGTACCTGAATAAAATTTTGTATGACGAAAATCTATAGCGAAATGTTATAGAGGGTGTTTTTTGAAGCTTAACAGATTTGTTTAAAAAGAGCCGTGAAAGCTACACTTATGCGGTTTGTGCAGGTGAGTTATACGGCCAAAGGGACATATTATAGGAGGCTAATCGTAACGATCGGTCGGGCAATTAAGTAAAAGTTGATAATTAACTTTTTAATTAGTGAAAATAGACACATATGGTTTCAATTAGAAACTTCCTAAGCGTCATCGAAAACTACTAAATCAATTATTTTTAAAAAGGTATAAAGTAGGGATAGAATTTTACGGCGTTCCGTAAAAACACTCAATTTCGACGCTTCTTTAGGTTTCGGTTTCTCATCGGAGCGCATCTTTGCGCCCGCGGTCCTCCTCCCCAGTGGTCGAGACGCGCAACACAGGTACGCCATACTTCCCTCCATCCTTCGAACAGGCGAGGCGGTGGCTTCGCGCCGCGATCACCAGGGAGCAGGACCGCGGGCGCAAAGATGCTCTCCGATAAGAAACCGAAACCTAGAAACGCGTCCAAACTGAACGTTTTTCAGAACGCCATAAAATTCTACCTCTGCCTGATGTGTTTTTTTTTTTCTAGTGAGTTGTTTTAGTGTTTTCTGATGACGCTCAGCAAGCTTCTAATTGGAACCATATGTCTATTTATCTAATTGAAAATTTAATTACCAATTTTTATTTAATAAGCCTTTGCCGTATAACTCACCTGCTCAAACCGCATAAGTGTTGCTTTCACGGCTTTTTTCAAACAAATCTGTAAAGCTTAAAAAATACGCCCTGTATATACACAGTCTATTTCTGCACTTGCAAACTCGTACGGCTGCATGTTTACTATATGCAGGTTCCTTATGTTTCCTGCTGCATATCAAATCACATTCATCTCTAGAGAAAGCTGGGTCAACTGAGGGACAAGGGCATGGACTCAACAGCTGCAGCAAAGACAAGTTAATATTAAATCAAATGCAGGTCAAGAGTGTATGCCCTGCATTCGTTAACTCCAAAATTGAATACTGATCGTGACCTGTTCATCAAGTGCTTAATATTTTGGCAACGAGAATTAATATCCTTTGACTCCATGGCTCCACATCAGGTATACGCTACAAGCATCTTCTTATTTGACACGAAAAGCAAATGAGATGATTTCCATGTATTGCTTGCTCATTGTAAGACTCTTTCCGTATCGTCGCACGCCTGTTGAACACCGTGTAGAAAAGCCGCGAAAACGAGAGTTGATTATAATTTTACTTTTGTGTGTGTGTGAATAAATTACAGGGCGTGATATGTACTTTAGCTAACCAAGCAAATTCAACCGCAGCGAAAAGATTTATCGACGGGTCACAGAAAGCGGATTCAAACAAGAAAGCACAAACAAAAACATGGCAAAGTCTTGCAGTTTGTGTTTGATGACGCCGGACAACACTTTTGTACGTATAAAACGTCACACAAATTACATTAGCAGAGTTAACGAAATCTGCTCATTGTGGCGGGGCCAGACATCGCCCGCGAAATGTAGCAGACGCTGGTCACGTGACTTATTAGTGAAGGTGTGCGAACGTAGTTTTTGTTTAGTTTTTTGTCAAACTTTCGCGTTTCTCTGGAAAAAAAAAACCACATTACAAGCCCAAGAACGTATACTGTAAGGTTTAAGAAAACCGCAATGCGGCCAGGTATTGACACTGACAGTTTAAGAAACTCTGGCCATGACTTCTCGTGTTCCCGCTTCTTGCTTTGAGAATCGTTCATCGACGTTCTTATCTGCTCGTGCCGGGATCTCGTCAACTGCGGAGCGATAGGATTCTCGGGGCTTGCCACGCCTTGAGTCTCTTAAGGCGTCGGTGACCATAGGGTAGTTAGGACAGGAAGAGTAGACAGCCCACGGTTGCTCCAAGAAACCGTTATTTCATTCACGGGCCAACCGCCGTGCTGCGCGGGTATATTAGCATTGCTACGCAACTCAAATGAGTAGAAAAAGAAGAAGAAAAAAAACGTAGTAATACATTTTAAGGAATCTGAAGCGTCTGCTCTCCAGCAAAGCACTCGGTAGACCCAATCGCGGCAATTTACGAAGGGCGTTCTGTGAATGACGGTGCTAATCATATTTTTTAACCTCCCGCCCCCCCCCCAAAAAAAAAGTAAAGATGATTTGGTTTGTCTTTCGACATATTGTCGCGGATGGAAATGAATCGACAAGCGTAAAACGGATAATAAAGGTGTGATTGGCGAGATTCTGCCAAAAAACGAAACATAACAAAACAGTAACGAGCATCCAAGGCGGCAGGAGCGAGCGTCGCGGTGTCGGCACGACAGCTGGCTACACTCTAAAAAAAGCCCGTGCGTCTACTTTCCCGCACAACACTTGGAGAGCCAATCCACCGCAAGCTTATGGAGGCAGCTCAGCGAATGACGATTCCGAAACATATGTTTAGGCCAAAAACCGCAGTCTGAGTTGGGAAATTAAGCAATGCAAAACGTCACGCTTGCATTACCTAATGTAACAACTCAGATTGCGTTTTCTGGTCTAAACATATATTTCGGCATCGTAATTTGCTGAGCTGCCTTCGCAAGTTGTGGTGATCTGCTCTCCAAGTGTTGTGCGAAAAAGTAGACGCACGGGCATTTTTGTTTCTTTAGACTGGAGACCGAGATTGCGAGAGCCAGTCAGCAAGGCAACTCTGGGCTCCTTACCTGCTTGCCTCCGGTTTCTGGAATATTATACTCCGCGGAGACTGACTCGGTAAGTTGATGCTCCTTATCGATTGCACTAGGGGTAAGAGCATATATACATGAAATACGTAGAAGTGTTCCCTCTTGGCCATGCGGCCATGCACGCGCGGCAGTATCAGCTTCGTCATTCGCCGAGCGCCCTCCGCAGATTGCAGCGATTGACTCGCCCAAGTGCCTTGCGGGAGAGCGAGCGCTCAAGAATCTTTAGAATGTATATTTGTTTTGTTCCATTAAATCGTGCAGTTTGGCAACGTTATTATCGTTTATACCGGTTCTCTATAATCACGGACAGCTTAAGAACCGCAGGGTGTTGCTTATTACCTTCACACCTCTTGCCTTCTGATTGGCTCCTTGGATTTTTTGTGGACTGACGTAACAATCTTACTGGCTGTGGAGCGGTGATAAGATGCTGGGGAGGCGCCATGCTCTGCGTTTCTTAGGGTGTCAGTGACTATATCTGCGTACATGTTTTTATCGCAGCTGGTATCTAAAAAAAAAAAACTGAAAAGCAGCAACAGGACGCCATACAGCGCGAGAAATGAATGGCCAGGGCTACCGAAGAGGCAAGAGTGAGCAGGCACGCACTGACCTCGGTGTCGTGCCCTCGGGACCAAAGGGACTGCAGCTTTTCATGACTTGCAAGTTTCGAGCAAAGACCTAGTGATTGGTTGAGAAATAGAGACAACAATAAAGGAAAAAGGCCCATTGGCACCACGTTGCGGGAGGCTTGCGTCAAAATAAGACTGCGAATCGAGGCTGCAACAAAGCGCCACACAACGCTTGGTTCTCATGGTAACTCCAAATCATATTCTGAGGCAAGCCTTCGGGGTGTTGTACAAAGGCGACACTGAATTAGCGCGAACAAGCGATCTCCTGCATATTACGGCGAGCTCTTAGAAACAAAAAACAAACAAACAACAAAGCTGCCATGGAAACGGCTAGTGCAGTGGAGGGTACTCTCTTGGGGCACCACCCTGAGCGGTAAAATTACACGCCCGCTAATAAACTTTGGAAAAAAAATTCCGAAGAGGTGCATATGTTGTGTTTGCACTAACAGTGTCACGGAGCGTAAATCCCGTAAAAAATCAATAGTGCCCCATGCTTCATGCCTGCTTGCAGAGTTACATTCACCCGATCGTTCTTCATCTAGAGATAAAAAAAAAGACCCAGAACTGACCTCGCCATTTTCTGGTGGTTCACCGTTGCCGAAGGTACTGGAAATGACCAGAAGCAAAGGCTCGAACTCGAGGTTGACGAAATCGTAGTCTTCCATGCACTCCACCTGGAAGCCAGCACGGCAACTACGCAATCAACGGCTGAACCTCGAAAGCGGGACAAAGATTAGAGGCAGCCCCAAAGGAATGACCTTGCACAGCGTTCGAAGGAGGTTATGAGAGAAATATTAAAAGTGCGCAATTGTGCACCGTCACTGTCATCTCAAAAAATTACCCTGTTGCCACCAGTAGCTGACTCCTCAAGAAACGCGAGGTGTGGTGTATTATGTTCCTGCATTCTAAGTTGTCATTTGTCCTTCGGCCTTATTTTTTTTTTTGACTATACTGCAGTTCCACCGTCTGTGGAATCCGCAGGCAATGTAAGCCGAGCATTTAATTATCGCTCCGCAGGGAGTAGCAATGAGATGACCGGGACGTGGCAGTTTTGACGACTCTTAAGCCGCCAATCAGTAAAGATGTAATGCAACACAGCCCCCCTGGGGAAGCTTTTCCCGCAACTCGGAAGCGTTCGCGGACAGATTTCTCAACCGTAGAAACTTCAGTTATAAAAATAAAACTACATATAAATGTAACCGATACTCCGCTTCGCACTAAGGCCAACCTCACCCAACGCGACGATTCAGTGGAGGAAATCAAGCATAGCAAATACTCAAATAAATGCTTGCGCGTCTGCTTACCCGCAAAATACTCAAGGACCCCATCTTTGCGATTTACGAAATCAGCTCAACGAATCAAGAGGCGGAACATCCGTTTAGGCCTAAAAATGAGTCTGCGCTGTGGCATTACGCAATGCAAATCGTCATGATTGCATTGCGTAATGCCACAGCGCAGACAGGAACTTTGAGGTCTGCACAGATGTTCCGCCTCATCATTCGCTGAGGTGATTTCGTACATCGCAGAGATTGGCTCTTACAGTGTTTTGCGGGTAAGTAGACGCGCAGGCATTTATTAGAGTGGACTGCATCACTTTTGCGCTCGTTTCTTTGTCTGTTTCCTATCACCAGCCAGAGCAATCACGCTCAGACAAAAACAAACAAACAAAGGTGCAGGATTCCGGCACATTTTATATATACGTTATCGGTTTAGCCGGTGATATTCCAAGCGCCCAAAAACGACGATTTCTATGTCGATACATTTTTTTAGCTCTGTTCGATTCGCCTCATTAGATCGTAACCTTGGCAGCGGTCATACTTAATGTGACAGCTGAAACTGCGAAAGCCGTCGCGGCACTAATTGATGCACCCCTTCGTTTTCCTTGGAAGAAAGTGAAGAAATATAGAAGTAGGTAAAGGAGCCGAAGATAAGCCTTTCTTTGTTTTCGAGGAAAGTAGGATTTATGAGGGCTAATTTATTTAGATAGAAAACATAGTCTTTCTTTATTTGATTGGGTCTGATCACGTACAATAAATTTAGATTATCTGACAAGAATTCCGTTGACAATTACACACTGCAAGCGAAGGCTCCATGATTTCTGAGGATGGCTATCGTGTTTTTCCGAGTTATTAATGTTAGCTAATTCCAGAACATTATAACTTTCCATTTGTACAGGGAAAAGCATCGAGCGGAGTGAAGCGAAGTTAGCATTGACTCGATTTGGGGTACTTAGGAAGTATTTATAAATATAAAACAGAAGGAAATAGTCGCTTTCTTTGTCGTAACTTTATTCGACGCTAAGTGGACGTCGATATACCCCTAAAAGTAGTGATCGGCTGAATCAAAAATTGCTCCTCTCGCGCCGTGGTGAGATTTGATTGTGCATGTAGACCAACACGATGTTTACAAACGAGCCCGCGTTTGCCACATCAGGTGTAGACATTGCGATTGCGCAATGTCCACACCTGGTTTTCGCGCACACGCAAAAACCCTATTCGCACGAAGCGATGCGTCTACGCATGCGCCCTGACAACGGCAGCGCCACCTAATAACGGCATGACGACAGAGTCGCATGTTGATCTATGTAGTATGTAGTAGTGTCGAAACTACAGAAAAGATTCCGCCCCCGAATTCCACGCGAAACATAGGGCGTCACTACGCCACTCTAAACGAACGCGTCTTTCTCCCAAAGTTACGAAAATAAATAATTTATCGGCGTCCTTTTTTCGTCTTAACGCACATGTATGGGAATTAATAATAAAGAATAAAATTATGCTTGGTGGATTCTACCCGATTCCACGACGTTAGAAACATGGCGCGGTATGTGTGGCCAAGTGACGTCATACGTCTCGACCTGCAGTGCTCATGTCGCACCCATGCAACAGACTGCACAGATCAGAAGACTGGGAAGGACAGTGTGAAAGGTCAGGGGCTCATAATTACCGTTGCATTGAAGGCGTGCAGAAATATGTCGCAGAGGACCTTTGCATAGGTTTCTGACTTGCCGGTCTCGGTGGCGTACAAAATCTTGGCTTTGACGCGCTTGGCCAGTGCTTTGCCATACATGGCGGAGGTGAACTTCACGGCGCTGCAAAGGTTTTTTCGTAATTAACGTTCGCTCGATGAACCATCTTAAGCACAGGAGCTCTCCACACTCGCCATTGAGATAGAGCAGCCAATCAGTTGACTTGAGTCATGAGCACAGACGCTACACTCCTAACATAAAGGCGCTGAGTGATTATCTGTGTTCTCTTCATGTCGAATCCGTTAGTAGAATATTGTCACGAACGAAGGTGACACGAAGACGAGCAGTAAACTGAAAAATAAAGGTTTAATGGGCGAACTTGTGCGAACCAAAAAATAAGTAAAGAACAAAAGAGCGTCGAGGCAGCAGAAAAGCAGGCGGCGATTCGGCGGCGACAACAGAGAGCACGAGCGGGTCTACCTCGACAAGGTCGCGGGCAGCTGCTTATCTAGAGTGCGTCGTTATCTCGAAAGTTCGGCAAAGAAAGTTCGAGCGTCGCGCGCTCGAGGCGAGGATGAACTGGCACTTTCGAGAACAACAAAGCAGGTGGAAAGTTACAATTAGTGCGAGAATGAATGGGAATCTTCTAGAAGACCGTGACCGAGCGTTGCTTTCTCGGCTCTGCGGGCGGCAATATGTTAGAAAGGTAGCCGTGAAAGACAAAACCTTAGTATAAATAAACCTTACGTTCAATTTTGAGTCTTGGGATCAAGAATCACATCAAATCGCGGGTCACAATACGGACTCTATATCTTTTGTTGGCACCTAAGGTTCGTCTCGGATGGGGGTCGCGTATCTCAAGGACATGCTCGTAATAAAGAATGCCAGCAAAACAAGAGACACCAGTTTGTTTACGTTATTTTATTTTGATATGGTGGTATATGTCATGTGGCGAAAAAATGTTGAAAACGATTTTCATTGTTGCAAGCTAGCCTATACGGCAAGAACCCTGACTGAGAGCAACTCTGAACCTGTCATAAAGCACTTGTGCTGAACAGCGCCAAAATAGTTATTTACTTATCTATACTGCCAATAAACCTGACACTGAGACATATATGTATGTGCAATACCTAGCTCTGAACATGTTTGTATATTGCTCATGCTAGTGTTATTAGAGAGAGTTGGTGCTCACAATCGAACTTAGCCAACTATGAATTAATTCGTACGTCATCATGCTCAAAACTCACAGCACGAAAGGAAACGAGTTATACAATTGTTGTGCAGCGTGTTTCTGACTGGATGGATAAGAAAGCATCGCAGCCAGGTGGCCTGCGTCTTACCTGGCAATATCCTTGAAGCGGAACTTGCGGGAATACCGTCGCTGGTCGTCCACCTTTTTCTGCCACACGTGCGTTTTCCAAGCCGGCATCTAGGGCAGACATTTTAAAAGCGCCATCAAACTCCAGGCGCAGATACCCAGAGCTATTCTCCATTTCACCTCAAGAAACCGAGGGAAAAAAAAATTGGTCTCTTCGCGGATCGTTCACACATTTTCTTCTTGATGTGATAAAAAAAAATCTATTCAAAATGGAAATCAGCTTTTGGTTATGCATAGTTGTTTTTCTCTCTCATAGAGCCATGTATCGCAAAAACTACTTCACGCAGCGGATGAATCACGCGCAAGACCTGCTACGTTCTCGAGGTGACAAACAATATTAACAGTTTATTTTGAGAACCCCGGTCTTGTTTTGTTTTTTTGTTATCCTTTTGTTTTCTCTGTAAAACATCTCATTATAGTGCTTTAAATTATCCTCTCTTATACATTATTTGAACAACGGGCAGTGCTAAAGTGACGTATTTCCGGCGACCCGTAACTTGAGCAAGAGAGCAGGCTCACATCGCGGCTAAAAACTGATTTGTAGACGAAGAACTTTGATTTTTCTTCTGGCGAATTCGAAAGGTATGATAATGTTGCTGCCGGTGGGGCTAGCACCAAAATCGAGCGTTTGTACCCATATTATGCGGCGACGAAATATTACGCTAAATAAAGTTTGAGTAACCCGTGTAACTGAATGTCTTAGACCGACCTGTTTCTTGATAGCAATAGATATAAATGAATCAGATATTACCACAGCATTAAAAGCTGCGGCTCCAGCTACACCCAAAAGAGAAGCAAATTACAGCGGAAAGCTTACATCACTTACAAGTGTTCTCGAAATACCGTTGCATATATTTGTATATGTGACACTTAGGATGAAACGAGGAAACAATCATGCAAGTGCATTCCATAATAAACTTAACATCTGCGAGCACGCCTTGTTTCTCCGTCTATACATAGTAAGCAGTTAAGGAGATACTAAGGAAAAAGATTAAGTGAGTAAATAATCATGAAAGTGCATTCCATAATATACTTAACATTGCTGCCAGCACGCATTGTTCCTCTGTCTATACATTGTACGCAGTTACGGAGAGTCCGACCGAGGAGAGATTAATCAGTGTCCGGTTCGTTGAGACCGTCTACCTACCGCCTGGGTCGATACGCTTGGGCAGCTTCAGCTGAGCATACCCATAGGCTCCCGGACATTGGGGATCTATTCAAATGTAGATTTAGTCGATGGGGAATACTGAGTAGGCATTGTTCGAATAGATCTAAGCCGCCTCTACCTGCGGGTATCGGAGTCTTCCAGACGACTCCGCGATAGCATGAGATTAATTAATTGAAGGTTACGCGTTGCCAACGAGACCACCCTTTTTTTGCCCGGCGGAATCGATAATAATTAGCGAATCTTGCGGGCAGTTTTAAAACGTTCGCATTATATGAAAACTACAATAGGTATTTGGTTGCAATGACTGAAGCTTTTCGCTCGTATTGCTTGAACGTTGAACCGGAACACGCCAAAGGGAACAGGTTGTCACCAGTGTTGTACGGAACGGCGTTCCCGGAACGCGTTCCTTTCAGGAGGAACGAGGGAACGCCGCCGCTTCATTTTGCATCGGTGGAACGGGTACGAGAACTCTTACATTTTTACTGAAACAGAACAAGGAACGGCCTTCCTTTTTTTCGTTTAGTGGAGTAATTTTTATTTTATTTCTGTGAGGAAATTTTTAAAAGTATAAAAACAATATCTTTACGAAACGCAGGATCTCAGTGACTTTTTGGTTACTTATCTTAGGGTTTATTTTGTGTGGACCTCGCTTGGTATCAGTCAGGTGTAGGAGAGCTAGTGGATATTGATTCTTTTTAGCGCCCGAGACTGCGGCACAAAAATTAAACCTTTTAGTCGAAAGAAAAGACGCAGAAAACGGGAAGTTTCAAAATCAGCTACGTTTTTTTGCTTCCAAAAATCCTCATACACCCAGAAATCTAAGAACGACTACAGCCATCACTATACTTCCACAAAGAGACCGAGAGTTACACCAAAAGAACAGGTTACCAGACATCGAGCGTACCATTGTATCCCGAACATTGGTCACTTAAAAGATACACAAAAATTAAACTTTAGTCCCTCTCCACTTGTCCCCCACCTTCAAACTGAACAACGAATCCAACCTTCACGAAGAAGGACCTGTAGTTTTTAAGACTGACCTTCCAAAAGCCCTACCCTCTCCTTAACTTGCTCGTCATGTGGACAGAAACATCCAGGAGCAACTGTTGTTAAGTTCGAACAAGGAACTTTGTTAGATTGGAACGCGTGAGGTTGTTGTAAAACGCTCGTGCAATGTGGGCTAACAGTACATTTGGCTCGTCTGAATCGTCCACCGCAACACGTGAATATGGTTAAAAGCTCGAGATTTTTAAACTTGAATATATCAACAAATAAAACCCTGCTTCCGCTTGTTTTCTTCTCCTGGTGCCCTTCCATCACGGCATTCAAATTCGTATGTTCTCATTTGATAACATAGATAAAAACAAACAAAAACTTTGCTTGATCTAACTAAATATGGTAATCAGCAAAATGCTAATGTAACGTATATGTAACGATACGTTCTATTTTTTTGCTGTAACGGGACGGAGTTTCTTTTTCACAAATTGAACTTGTAACGGGAACGCGTTCCAAAAATCAGAAGGAACGAGGAACAAGCTTTCGTTCCTGTTTTCGAGGAACGTGCACAGCACTGGTTATCACCCACATTTAAGAAATATTAGAAATATAGAATGTTATTAAATTCATAGCCTTTTGTTTCGCAGAAAGCAGGAAACACGCGTGATTCTGCTCTGACTTTTTTTTTTGTGTGTGTGAAATTATAAGTTCACGTTGGCGTAGAAAAGAAAAGAATGTAGTGGTGTTTTTTTGTGTGTGTTTTTTTTGGTTCACGTGTACTACACCGACAGTTTAAGAAACCAAGGGAGAGGCTTATTATCTTCAATCTTCCAATTGCTTCAATGATCGCTTTCGGTGTTCTAATTACCTAATGCATTGATCTCATTTGCTGTAGAGCGATAACGCGATGCTTAATACTCGCCACCTCCTGCGTTTCTTAACCTGCCGGAGACTATGCGGAGAGCAAGTCGTCTGCTTTTGCGCAGGGGTTGCTGTGACGTTCAGAACGACACTGAGCTCCGATTGGTGTTGATCGAAAGGATAGTGAGTAGACCTCGATGCTAGATGCCTCGAGGTCTACCCACCATCTTTTTTCAATCAGCCAACAAGAGCTCGGCGTTTTGACATCATCGCAGCCCCTGTGCGAAAAGCAGACGAACTTGCGCTCTGCATATACTTTGTTTCACTCTAAGTTCTACCGCAGCCGACGCTACGCCCCAACGGAGCCAGTCAAGCTGCAGCAAAACTGCAACGTCACGGCACAGCTGTCGCCTCTGTGTGTGCATTTGCTGCCCTCGGCTAAACCAGTGACGTACAGAAAATGCACAATAATCTTCGCACTTTTTTTTGTGCTTGATAGGTTTAATCGGTTCCCTATCGTATCGGATGTTCAAAAACGGTTCCCTAAAAGTCTCTGATGTGAAACGCGGTATGTACAAATAGCAGACACGCTCAACCAAAGTCGGTATACGGCTACTAGAAAGCAATTGAGAAGCGTTAGTCTTGTTTCGCAGCAAGCCGGAGCCGGAGTCGCACTGTCTACACATCGTACGAAAGACACGGTGATCGCTGCAGACACAATACAGACTTTTAGGGAACCGTCTTCCGATACGGTACGATGGGCCGTCTTTTACGAACTGTGCATGTGGCAACAGCAGAAGACTCGCGCATGCGCAGTTCGCACCGGAGGGCCCATCGTACCGCATCGGACGTGCAAAAACGGTTCCCTAAAACTCTCTGATGACAAGATTTACCTTAAGCGTGTTCGAAGCCTGTACGCTTCGAGCGTGTCTGCAGACGATGTTTGTATGACCAACCTGATAAGACCATCATACACGATAAAAGAAACGTATGGCTCAGACAGCGTCTTCAGACTGTCTTTTGTATGATGGATCAGCGGTGTGATTACGGGTTAACGTACTACTCTGGAGGAAAAAAAAACACCTGCAGGTGTGTACCGACCTGGTACTCGTAGTTGGGCTTGAGGTGATAGTAGAGCATCTCTTGGTGGAAGACGGGCGTGAGACTGCCGCTGAGCGGCGGCACTATCCACACCCAGTCGCCCGGACAGCCTCCCGGAGCCTGTTCTCGTTCTCCATGTGCTTCATGAACTGCTCCGAGGCGGTGTGGTGGTCCACGATCGTCACGTTTGCTTTCTGCAAGGAGAATCGACGCAGATCGCGAGCATGACATCGCAGTATTTTAAAGCGGCATTAGAGCGGGAGGTTTAATAAGGTCAGCCAACCTCAGGAGCCACGTAAGCCCGAAATATGTAGGTCGGTCAGTCCGTAACCACTAAACGATCTTAAAAAAGAGAAAAAGGCAACCAATGCCAGGGACCGAACCCCGGTCCCCGATGTGGAAGCCGAGTGTGCTGCTGACTGAGCTACGCCGCCCCCCCCCCTTTTTTTTTTATTGAAATTGAGCTACGGATTTACCCAGCACGCAGGAACGGGAGGAACAGAAGCAGATGGTGTGATAAAGCACGCGGAGCGGAGAGGGGTGGAAAGGGTAAGAAAGAGAGGAGCAGAAGAAACAGGTGGTGCAGAAAGAGCGCGCGGAAAGAGAAGTGAAAATGGCAAGAAAGCGCGCTTCCCCTCTCTTGGTAACCCAGAAAATTCAGCGCCAAGGCTTTTTATCCGGGTGGCGGTGAAGGGAAGCGCGCGCACCATTACAAAGAGAATGGTGTAAAGTAGTTAATCTGTTTTTATACGAAACCCTGCGCCAGACACCACCAGGACTAAGAGAACCGCCCACCCCAGGCACTGAAAGACTAAGGGTCATCTTTCCCTAGGCACCACCCGAACTAAAAGCGCCACCCACTCTATAAAGCTACCGCATTTAAACGCGTTTGGCAGAATGACCAAACATGCAGCCAAGTTTTAATGCAGAATGAATTTTAACTGAAGCCGTTAAAATTTGTGCCGCGTCGTCGCACCGTCCCGTCATCGGCTACGTTTAGCGGGATAACGTCCCGCTAAATTTAGCAGGCGTCGATAGCTTCGTTCGATTCACCTGAACCTTTTGCACCGGTGCAGCAAAGTGCAGGGTAGTGTACTTCCGGTATGTGCATTGCGATACGACCGGAAGTACCCCGTCCTACACTTTTCTGTACCGGTGCAGGAGGTGCAGGTGAATCGAACGAAGCTAATATAGGTCACGTGGTCACGCAGTTGGAGCCACTATGAGTCAGAGTCAGGTGGATGGTGCCACTACGGGTACGTCGAGTCACGTGAGCACGTTGCGTGACGTCAGGTAACGCGATCTCACCACATGTCACGTGACACTGTGAGACGCACGTCACTTTACACCATGACTTTGCACACTTTATCGTCACGTGACAGCGTGTCGTCACGTTATCACGTTGCTTACATTTGTGCTTATTACGTTAATGCATTAGGGATAAGGGGCGTTTTTAGTGGTAGATCACAGGAGCATATTGTTTTCTTAATGTTTTTCTCATGCAGTGCAAAGAAGAACACCGAAGTTTACCATCTAAGTTGGTGTTCCGGAGGAGCACCATGTAGCACAACAGTAGTTTTCGTGGCAGTCTTTCACTTCTGAGAGTTAAAGAAAAAGCCGATTGCCTCTTCTTTGTGCTAACTATGTGAAGCTCTGTAAGAAGTGTGCCACTGTTAGCACGAATAAGCGATCGCTATCGAAGGTTGTCCCTGTTTCTCGAGAAGAATCGAATCGCTGCCATTCAAACTACTAGCGTGTCGGAGTGTACTTATGTGGGGCTTGAACCAGAGCAGTAACATTTCGCTCTTGTCAAGACCATACTCCAGTAAAATATAGAAAGTGTCGTCGTCGTGTTCGACGCTAACTGTTTCGCGCAGTCTATGTTGCGCGACACAGATGACATAAACAGTTTGATCAGCGCGTTTTCGCATATTATTTATAAATAATAATATTTAATACAAAATTTTGTCGCCTAGGTTGGCGTTCCGCATAAGAATATTCTAACGGAGTAGCGGTAGCTTCGATTGTCCAAACTGTTCAACAAGAAAGAAACTATAGACAAAACCCGGAAATAGGCGATCTATACTAGCTGTGTCGCGTTGAGTACCTGATTTTAATACGTCGGCAACTGATCGTTGCAGGAGCACATTTCGCACGCTGATGCGTATTATTCCCTGAAAATATACCGAGACCATTCACCAGCTCGCCTGCGGAAAAGCCTCTCATTTCATGTGTTATTGCTTTGTTTAAGGTAAAAGTTTAATAATAACAAATTATTTAGATGTTAATCTCACTGGGACGACCACAATAATAAAGCGGCAGCTCAGACATGACTAGATCTGTTCTTTCTAGGCTTTTAATCACAAAGCTTTCTCGACTTTTCCGTGATCCTATTGCCTTGTTTGTATTGTCCAATTATAATTATCTTTTTTGATTTAGGGGTAAGTGAAGAAACCTGGAATCCCGATTGCGCACGTGGTCAATATACGTCGAAGAAAGTAAGGACAAGCCTTTTCGTGCAAGCTACTAACAGCTAGAAAAAAGTTGTATAACGGAGAAAAGATCACTTAAGGGTGCTGCTGGCTGATGACTGTTTAAGTGTCCGTTCACTCGTTGAAAGTTCTTTTGATGCGCGGACAGGTAAAAGGCTAGTATGGGAATATCGTTTGAACTTCTGAAGACTAGCAAACAAGGGCTACACTTCAACAAGCGAAAAGGTTTGGGAAATTCTAAAGGTCAGTTTCGCCCTCTCGAAGTGTGCAAGAGCGGTGAAAGTTTTTACGGCTAACGAATATCACGATGGTCAACGCGAAATGGGCGTTCGATCTTTAAAATTTCAGCACAAATTCTACTTGGCTATCTTAGACCTCGCTGCTGCACTTTATGGCGTTTTTTTTAAAGTTTTCGGGTCAATTTGGACATTTTACTTATAGTAGTTTTGGTTGACCTTTTTCCCTGCATACTTTTTCAAACTAGCTTCGCTCCTGCAATTTTCGATTCCTGTTTATATTTTTGTTTCTGCGCATTCACCTTTTGATCTTGCTATATTTCTTATTTTAAGATTGGCTCACTTGCTCGTTTTCGCCACAGCGTAAACGTGGGTAATCTGGGGTTAGAAAACATCCATTTTATGTGGTAATTTTATAAAACAATGGCGGTGGCGTTATTAAACTTACGTGAACTTGTTCACTGTTTGGAAACCAGTACCTACAAATTATGTTTTCCCACAGTGATTCTTTAAATGTCGAAAAAAAGCTGAATATATAGTTGACAATCTGGTGTACATTGAACATGATGGTAAACTTCGAGACGGGTGTGGAAAATCGTAAAAACATGAAGAGTCAGAAAAACATGGAAGACACAGCGTATCAAGTTTACGTTGTCTACCCTCTTTGAAGCGTTGTCTTCTGCTTACCTGGCTCTTATACTGTTTTAATTTTCCACCCTTGCTTCAGGGTTTAATTATCATCATCTTGTTTAGGTGCCCCTTGTACTTTTCTATAACATGGTGCTATAGGCGCGGGTTCTGCTTACCTGGAAGCTGTAGAGGACGGCCAATGTGAGCTCGATTACAGCCCGGTCTCGCCACAAATTTGAGTTGGTCTTTGTGTCCAAGCCGATGCGACTTGCTACTTCCTGCAAACACAAGAGAGGTATGCATCAAAGATCAGTTTCCTGCGAAATGCCGCAGATTCGTATAAAAGGGACGGCTCGATCGTCCTAAAGAGATGTAGGTTTCATGGTTTATCCATGCTCTTTTTTAGTAGTAATAGGTTACGCTAATTGCAACAGCAGAAACATTATGCAGTCTAAGAACTTTGGAAGTGTACTTTTTTGCAAAGCAATTGGAAGAGCCATTTGCCAAAATCTACAGGTTACGAGATGGAAAATATGTTTCGACCAAAGCAAACAATCTGCGCCGTGGCACTGAGCTCAGCGCCAGAGAGCAGACTATCGACGCACTGACTGTGCGACTAAAATACGAAGATCAGAAGTATAATAAAAGCATGCTTAATATAGTGAAAGTATGCTAAAATTATGTTTTATGTCTACATCTATTTTTACATAGGTGCAAAAAATACACCATTTACAAATTGCTTTTTACCAAGGGAAGCGAGAACGTGACTTTGAAAACAAAGTATACTCTTCGTACCATGACCTAAAGGGTTTAATAGCGTAGTCTGTTCATTTACAAGTTGAAACTACACTCAAAAAAAGGGTATCACCTTACAGCCTTTTGTCCCATATAATACGCCCCAAAACTTCATTTCGACGTACAGCGTCCTATAGTCAAACAGACGGCCCCAAATTTTACAAGGGGCTTGATAACGGTGCGATATAACTTTTTAAATAGCTAAAGTACGTGTCAAAGAACACATAAAAAAAAACACAAAGTTTTATGCAATAAAACCCAAAAAAAACACGATATTTTTTTTTCTGTAGTCAGTAAGACGTACATTAGCTATTTTAATAAGTTGTACCACACGGCTATCAAGCCACTCGTAAAATTTCGGGCCGTCTGTCCGACTGTAGGGCACTGTACGTCGAATTAAAGTTATGGGGTGTATTATATGGGACAAAGGGTGTAACAATACACCCTTTTACACCCTTTTTTTGTGTGTACGCAGGGCTATGTGAACGCCGGCTGCGTACGTTGGGAACGGCTTGGAAGAGTTTTTCGAAGTTTGCGATATTAGAATCTATGTAGAGGTCCTACCTCAGCCAGGTTGAACCTCTGGACGTCGCAGAAGTCCCTCACGGCGATCTCGGTGACCATGTACCAGCCGTTGAAGGGGCACGCCGTGAACTCCACCCCGCCGAGGTCCAGCATCATGCCGGAGACGGCAGGCACGGCGTACCACTCCAGCCCCATCTCGCCCACGCTTTCGTACCTAGGAACACGAGGATGCGCATCGTGCGTTCCAGGAAGATACTTATCAGAAATTGGGTGTTTCGAAACGTTCTGATTATCCGCACAATCAATAAATCTTTGCGCAGTGAAGTGTACTTGTTCTGGTAAACTCTGCTCGACCGGAGAAAACACTGCATAGTTACGACTGCAGTGCCATGCACATTTTGCTTCACAGTCGGAGAAAAGACAAGACCGAACTGTTATCCCATTTCACTTATACATGACGATTTACACTATGCAGTTTTGGATAAACGAAACGTACGGATGCTCATTATGAAATTTAAACAGCGCAAATGCATTAGGTTCATGTGCTTTGTAGCACACGTGCATGATAGAACCGTTGATTATGGCTGTGCAACGTCACACATGATGTTTTTGGCAAGAACTCGCTCGCACCACGTAAAACGGCTTTTAGGCTTTTAAATGACGAGTGAAGTTTACCCACGCGAAGTTGGTCCTACAGTTTCGCACATTCAATGATGCTAGTATTTTTGACGGCGCCCTGCGGAAAACTTGATAATTTCGATTTTTAAATCTTAACTTCTTCTGGCATTCAGTGGCATTTTATCAACATCTCGTGCTTCGCATATGAAATGGAAAGTCTTTTTGCCCCGGCTATGATGTCGTGTTGTTGAAAATGGACGTTGTTGAACGCTGGGAAATTGGAAGTTTAGGTTTTGTTTTCAATATCAGTCCTTGAGAAATCAAGCGGGATGCGAATATTGGGCCTAATTAGTCTCAAGAAAAACATTTTTAGTTTCAATGATGTCTTGAACAGGTACGTAGACGATTCATTGAGTACACATTGTGTAACAACTTTAGGCAGCACAACAAAATTAAGAACAAAATAAAATTGCGCCTCAGATGTTTCTTTCTGTTGCTCGAACACAGTACAAACGACACTTGGACGAATTTTTTTTAACTCATTGCACATAGCGTGCTTGCTCTAGCGTAACCATATATACATATTTATCTTACTTGGGATGCGTGATTTTTACTCGCATGATGAGGTCTTCGGGAATTTCGAACCATTCCGGATCTTCGCCATTAGCCGAGAGTACCAGAGGAAGAGCCTCAAATCTCGTGCCTTTGGGTTTCCATCCAAGCTTTTTGCATATCTGCGGAGGAAAAAACACGCACAAACATGGTTCGTAAGAAACTACAAATAACTATTAAAACAATCCTTCTAAATAAATATTGGCGCAATTTGATGAAAGGCGTCGTGAACCCGTGGAGCTGTACTCTAATTCAGCTGCAAACGGTGTAGTGTGCTACGACATTGCGGTTTTCAATATATAAAAATCAATTGCGTTTAAAACTATTCAATCCCCACTGAATTACAAAGGTAACTTTTGACTTGCTTGCTGCATAAAGAATGAGTCATTTGAGCGTCTATGTAATTCCTAGTCCTGAATGTTGTAACCTACAAAGTTTTGAACGACAATCTAGCGGCCCCCACGTCGGGGAATTAGAAATGCTTTCACCCCTCTTTTGTTTGTTCCGTAATGCAAGCAAAGTTTTATTTCATTGCACTTATTACGCTCTTCAAGCGCCCACAGGGATTTCCGTAATGGGAGGGAAATTCAATACACCAAATTCGAAACAGTAACTTATAACTGAAACGAACAAAACAAGAGCGCATAAACTTTGTCGAAAATAGTACGAACGCCAGACATGCCTATAACCTCTCCTAGTTTCACGATACAACTAAGTGGAAATCTTACGACGTTCTTCCCGTACAACTCATATTATGACCTTGCCGTTTTCAACACGGCGCAACACTTACGTCGGAAAAAAAAAGAAATGCGACGTGTGCTATATTATATCAGCGCTGTTCCAGGGGTCCGCGAGCATTCCCCGCGGGAAAACTAGACGAGAAACTACGAGCGCCATCCGGAAAACTCGAGACCGACGGCGCACCTCTGTGAGCTCGACCGATGCGGGGTCCCCGACGACCGAGCCGTCGGGCTGCTTGTGGCCGGCGAACTGGATGAGCTGCGCGTTCCACACCCTGTAGTCGTGGTGGCCGTCCGTCCGTGGAGGGAATATTGTGATTGCCGACCTGAGTGCCCGCCAGGGAAAACCAAAGAAGGAAATGGTTGGGGTAAGGGGGTTCTTCACCATCGCTCTGGTATTACTGCAGTTGATGGTGATGCTGCTTCATCGACCAGGGCCATCCCCGCACCGACCGAGTCAGTGTGTGGGGGGAGGATCTGTAGCTGTTCCCTGCAATTGGCTTAGATGGCCTGGACGGTAACTCACCTAATGTTGCCCTTGTTTGTGCTGTACTTGAGGTGTGCGCAGATTGCTTCGTACATGTCCCTCGCCGTGTAGCAGTGGCGCGCGTCGAACACCTGCCGAGAGACGGAGGTGTGTTGTCGGCGATTACGCGCGGTGTGTGTGAGTAACGGAAAGAGTGACTTGATGTGCGTATACGCTATATGAGGGGAAACGTTAGCCGGGGTTAACGTTATGTGTATTGGTCACGAAGCGAACGTTTGTGATTTTAACTTTTTTCTTCGTGCTTTTTGTTTTGCGCTTTTCTTCTTTTTGTTTTGTGGCGAGTTTTGTAGGTATGAAACAAGAGACCATTTTTAAATATTCCCAGGCAGCAAGGAACATCTTGGGTTTGTAATATACACACTGCAGTCGTACTGTCTGCAACAGTGATGTTTTGTTTTTTTTCACGCTAAAATCTACAGCGAATTTGTTCCTTTTGCGGTAATTAGTCATGCCATTAGTTTAGTCATTTACTCTTAAATTCTGTTGCAGAGAAGTGGATTGCGTGTCGGATGTATAACTACAGCATATTTTGTGACGCTTGGGAGATTTCCAAATGATTAGTGGCATTCCTGAAACATTCAAAAACGCCTTCACAAATGGCTCGAATAAAAACACTGTCCCGTTAAGATCTCGTAAGCTTTCTGTAGGGGCGGTGCGACGGAGGTAGCGGCAAGATCTCTAAAAGGCGAAGGGTGCATTGACGAGAAATCATTTCACCAATGGGGTGAGCGCTCATGAGATCACCAGATTGATGTTGAGCTTTTCTACAAAGCTGCGTAGCGGCACGAAAGGTCGCTAACCGCACGACCGAAGGACATGCCCCACCATAGAGTGACCAAACTTATGTTAGTGAGTAAACTGCATCCGTGGTGTCAGAAAAACATATCGACTTTGGCCGGGGCCCGTGAGCAAATATACTCTTGTAACACTGACAGTACTTACAGTAAACGCGGAGAACAAGATTTCTTGACACAAATCACGTAAACTCTTCAGAAGTGGCAAGAACAGGGAAGATTATACGCCTGCCCAGAACGCGCCATACCTGCAGTTTGGACCATTGTATCCTGCCGATGCAACGTGCCGAATTCCGCCAGGCGAGCTTGGCTCCGAAGACGAGCTCGGTCTCCGTGAGGTCGTAGGTACCCCGCTGCTGAACCTGACGCTCCACTTCAGACCACCGTTTTTCGTGAGCTTTCGAATGAAACCTGCAGTGAATACAGACATTCGGCAACGCTCAAACATCGACTACAACGAAGATACTCTATAGGGTGTCAGGGAAGTGTTACACTCTAAGAAATGTCAGCGCGTCTACTTACACCGCAAAACACTCAAAGCGCCAATCTATGCGATCTACGAAATCAGCTCAGCGAATGATCAGGTGGAACATCCGTTTAGACCTAAGAATAAAGTCTGCGCTGTGGCATTACGCAATGCAAAGCGTCATGCTTGCATTGCGTAATGCCATAGCGCAGACTAAATTTTGAGGTCTAAACAGATGTTCCGCCTCATCCTTCGCTGAGCTGATTTCGTAGGTCGCAGAGATTGGCTCTTTGAGTGTTTTGCGGGTAAGTAGACGCGCAGGCATCTTTTAAGAGAGTATGGAGTGCGTGCAAAAAGTTAGTTATTCAAAACGTTAGCGGTGAAATTAAAAGTAGCTATAGATGCAAAAGATACAGCTATTACATTATTTTTTTACTAAAATAATTGTCAGGTTAAAAATATCTTGGTAAATATGATAGAAAAAGAAGTTGTATATGCCATTCGTTTTCAGTGGTGATGGGGGCTTCTACGTGGAAACGTGGAACAAATGTATCTATATTTGACGACCGACAGGGCGATAAAGGAGGTAATGTCAAACTCCACCTCACGAGTTGTCTGCAGTGCTAGCAAAGGCATGAGTGCAATCGAGCTACTTTCAAAAGTGCCATACAGGCGCGTACGCTCGAGCAACCAAAATATATTACGAAGCTAAGCTCTCGCCCCCGTAGCGAATACGTGACTTTTGATAGTGAATGTGCATTCCTTGCACTAGCGGTTGTGCAAACAACGCGTGAGGTAGAGCTCGAGCTTGAACCCATTTGCTTACGACAACACGGTACCCAACTTCTGAGATGGCATAAAAGAGATAAACAAGTACCGAACACTCTCTTGAGTCTGGCGAGGCAAGGCCATTTCAAACCTCGCTTTGCATAATTCTTCAGGCTTGTATATCTGCGTTAATGCTTACTAGCCAGCCTTTTAGACAATCTTTCTGTCTAGTGTTCGGTGTCACATCGCAGTAATAAACAAATGTGAGCCTATCAGCCATGCGGACTGAAAGACGAGACTTTAGCAACGAAAAAAAAAAAAAGGAAGCCCTTCCTGTCTCATCATTGTCAGAACCCCTTCTTCAGTTTTTTTAATTGTCGCAACTTTTCAACAGATTAAATATTTCACTGGTACAGAGCTGTAGAGTTGCGCTGCAGCTCAGAAGCACAAGGGGAAAAGGCTCGCACTGAAGACTTTGGCATTATGAGCTGAAACCTCATTCCTCCAGGTTTAGGTTTGAAAAACCATCGTAGCGACGTACATTCGTTTGAACGCTACTAGATGCTGAAAGCCCCAATCAACAGCTACCATCTCATTCCTCTACAGCGCAAGCCCAAATCAAGCAGTCCATGGTAATTGAAAAAGAACACCCTGATGTTCTCAAAATAGCAAACAACGTTTCACTAAAATATATCTTCTTTATAGACCTGAAAACGCCAAGTCGCGAACAAACATATTTTATGTACAAGTACATTGAGTCATCGCTTGAAATACACGGGGCTTAGACTAGATTAACATACTAGCTTCCAACAGTTCCTCAAGAATCGTTAGCTTCCCGTGGTAGATTTTTTCTGGCTATGTTGGAGCAGTGATTTCCCTACACACACCCTGGAGGGGGGTGTACACCGGCCTAGTTTTTCTGAAGGCACCCCCTTAAGTCTCAACGACTCCTCTACTCTCAATACCCCCTAACCCCCTCCCCCCTAAAAATTTAGACCCCCCCTCCTAATTTCAATTCCTGGGGAAACCCCTGTGTTGGAGTTATCTCTTTTTTCCCTTTCTTGGAATCCCAAAGGCTAGTTATGTTTGTGTGTGCAATCGCTATCTCACTTTCTGTACCAGGAACTTCAACTCTATTACGAGCGATAGTAGACATTAAAACTTTCGCATAAACATCTCGCTTTTTTTTTGTACTCATCACATTTTATCAACTTCAGAGGACTGCGAAAACAAAACAAAAAATATTTGTCGCTGAATTTCGTCGTCGTCAGTGTGCAGTATATCCGATCAGTACCGCTTGATACTTGTGTAAAACTGGTCCAGAAACTCCTTGGCGTGCTGCAGGACCTCGTCCGTGGGACGGGGCTCTTTTCCGTTCCTCCTCACCGGGCCGCACATCAGGGACCCTTGGCAGATGGTGTTGGAACAGGGCAGGGGCTGCGCGGGTGAGGGAACTGGTAAGGTACGCCGTGGCACACACCCACGACCACACCTGACAATCGCCAAGGTTTAACAACTACACCATCTAAAGGGATTCTGCTTAAAATCCTGCTCACCTCAGTAACCGGACAGTCGGAAGAAATATGTGCATCCTATATTTAAACAAATGTTTAAAAAAAAAAAACCGACGCACTTTTGAGTTTTAACGGAAGCGCGTCGAGAGGCCCACTCGTACGGGTGAGCAATTTAAACTGATCGCGTGTAGTTAAAAGGAAAAAGAAACGCACACGCACATATACACACGCACACACACACGATCCTGGGAGCAAGAACAAAAAAATAAAGAACGCAGTCCTGAAATTACAGGTATATCACAAACACCCACAGAATCTCGTGGAGTGAACAAGCGCACATGGAAACCCTCACTTCATAGTACTAATAGTCTGTTTTAACGTAGGATCTGCAGGAGACACCCTTCCACCGGTTCTTTAATTTCCGTTGTGCTTCGGCTCCCAGCTGCGCCGAAGCGTCATCGAAGGTAAAATTCTGCTAAAGGCGGGGAGCGTCTACTTACGCATCTTACGTTGAAAAGAACTGCAGGCTATCGCAACCTTACGTTTACCCGCGCACCCAGACAAACAATCAAACAGATAGTCCTTCGCAAGAAATTAGAACGAAATCGCGGAGAACCGAACTTGACCACATCGGAGGAAAATCGCCATAATGACTGTAATGATACCTAAAACGGCCACCCGTTAAATAGTGGGACCTGCCTCTGCTCCCGGAAGACGCACATCCCTAAGGAGGCCGAACAGCTGTAGGCCGCTGTGTTTTCCCACATAAATGCTTCCGCGCAAAAACAGACAGGTAAACACACGCCGCCGCTGCCGCATAGTCCTCGAAATGTCCACACTGACGACACTGTCGCCCTTTCTCCCCCTCTTTTCTTTTACGTTAACGATCCAAACGTCTACTGCTCCTTACGCAATAGAAGTTGTTTTGTCATTATCACGTTGATAGCTCCTTAACGATGTTTTGATCAGTGCCTATCAGGAATATTATTCAATAAACAGAAAAACTTGCTTATATTGAAGCACGGACTTCACAAGTAAACAAACATTGTTTTCCAGACATTATACTATTATGTTAACCATATTGGTAAGATCTTGATAACTTAATCAATTAAATATAATACGACTATACTATAGACTTCGGCATGACTTCACGTTCGGTAATAACTGTTTTCAAATTTACGTGGTTATGTCTTTGCTGAGATGGATGCGTTTTAGGCGGCCATGGAATGTCCGTTCGTCAGAATCGCGCCTGAAATACTTGCTGCACGATTGCCACGGCTGCTCTGTGACTTTCTGAGGGTTGTCTAACAACATTCATTGTCAAATCGCATCGCAAATGTTACAAATATTGCCGTATCTGTTTTTTATTGGTGACCCGTGGTGCCCTTCACAGAAAAGCAACTTTGTCAGTACATTTTCACTAAAAACCCGTCTAAGTAAAAATCATTAAGCTCCAATAAAAAATTTAAAAAGTTTACAATTTTCTGTAACGCCGAATTAGAGCGCAGCTCTTGAGGTGGAGGAGGGGAGGGTACGGAGGGGAGGGTAACTCTCGTGACTCTCGTAACCCTCGTGAGAGTAACTCTCGTGACCCTCGTGAGGGCAACCATCGTAACCTCTGACCCTCGTGAGGATAACCCTCGTGACCCTCGTGAGGGTAACCTCGTGATTCTCGTGAGAGTAACCCTCGTGACCCTCGTGAGGGTAACCCTCATAACCCTTTTGAGGGTAACTAACCCTCGTGAGCCTCGTGAGGGTAGACCTCATAACCTTCGTGAGGGTAACCCTCGTGACCCTCTTGAGGGTAACCGCTCGTGACCTTCGTGAGGGTAACCCTCGTAACCATCGTGAGGGTAACCCTCGTGACCCTCATGAGGGTAACCCTCGGGACCCTCGTAAGGGTAACCCTCGTAACCCTCGTGAGGGTAACCCTCGCGACCCTCGTGAGAGTAACCCTCGTGACCCCGTAACCCTCGTGACGTCCAACGTGACGTCACGTGTGACGTCATTATGGGAAACGTCCCATAATGCAACGCGCGGTTACGCCAACGGCGACGGCGACGCCGACGGCGACGGCGTCGCTGCTCAAGTTGGAAACAGGTGCCTAAGAGCTGCGCTCTAAAAAAATTAAAGACGTTTACGATTCCCTGTAATGCCGAATCTATCCTCTATTCTCCTCTCATTCTCCTTCCTTCCTCCTCCCCCTCCTCCTCCCTCTCTCCTCCCTCCCTCCCTCCCTCCCTCCACTCGCTCCTCGCGACCTTCGCGACGTCACTCGTTACCCTGGTGACACTCATGACGTCACTCGTGGAAGCCTCGTGAAGGTCGTGACCTTCACGTGACCTTCACTGCGAAGGTCGTGACCTTCGTCTTGACCTTCGTGACGTCACTCGTGACCCTAGTGACCCTCGTGTTATCACTCGTGACCCTCGTGACGTCTCACGTGACGTCAGGTGTGACGTCAATATGGGGAACGTCCCATAATGCAACGCGCGGTTACGGCGACGGCGACGCCGCTCAAAGCCGGAAACGGGCGCCTAAGAGCTGCGCTCTAAAACCCGCGAACCTAACTATGTTTAAAGACCCATACTTGACAACTGTGATGCATTGGCCAAGTTTCCACTTTATACACAGCGCGGATTCCGTGTTTTAAGACTTAGCTATTTCTTATGTGCATGACACACTGTAGATAGGCGATAACACCAGCGCTCATGCATTATTAACGTTTCCTCTCGGGATTTTTTTCTTTTTTTTGAGAACGGCAACATTTAATTGGGACTCTTTTATTATCTTAATTATAACTATACCGGCACGGCAACATTTATTTTAAAAGTTGTGGATCTATGCATTGCCTCATGTTCTTTCCCTAGGCGCCTTTCACTTTTAATCCGGCTGGCTCTTTTCAGGTTACATCAGATGTCTCTTCCCTCTAGCCCAATATACCTCAAGACGACGACATTTTTTCACAGTTTAAGACTCACGAATGTTTTATGCTTCACGACTTTCTTGGCTGTAAGGCGCTAGCATTACTTAGTTGTTAGGTTCTATAGGTAGGTAGCTAGGCTTTGTTTTTCACTCTGTAAGAAAAGTGTAGACCAATGCGCGCGAGAAAAGTGTCCAATTATGCAAACATTTGTAGGAACAATTTTTTTAAGTTGTTTTCCCGGTAGGCTTTCGCGCATTTTACGCGCGATTCATTCACCATATCTTTCTTCGAGTTAGTAACACACGGGACAAACAATATAGGCTTGGATGGAACAGCGCGGATGAACAGTCACACTCACAGGCACACAAGAAGGAAACAAACTCGCAGCGCTGACTAACAACTCATCATCGAAGCTGAAAAAATAGCCAGGTTGGACAAACAATGTGTTAGTGTCCCATCCTTAGCTTTATCAAAGAAAGAATTGGATTATCTCGAGATAACATCAAAGCACCAATAGTGATGAGAAATGTTTTCGTTTAATTTTGATTATTTTTACTTTTATTAAAAAATTTAATTTAATTTTTAATTTATTTTTTTGATTTTTTAAATGTTATTTCTTTGTCTTTTATTTATTTAATTATTAGTTATTTATTAATGTTTATTGGCTATTTGGTCTCTGGTGTGTAAAAATTTAAAATGTTCTCATTAACGGCGAAGGAGAAGAAGTTGAAGATTTGAGGAAGAAGAAATATAGGACTGAGTTGTTAGTCAGCGCTGCGAGTCTGTTTCCTTCTTGTGTGCCTGTGAGTGTGACTGTTCATCCGCGATGTTCCATCCAAGCGTGAATTACCAACTAGCCCAGGCATCCACATTATCAAACAATATATATTGCTACTCAAAAATTTTAAGTTTAAGAAACCCGCCCACAAAGTTACGCGCACGTAATGACGAACAAATATCAAATTTTCTCGCTATCGCAGTATCAACACAGAAACTCTAAATACAACACTCCTGGGAAGCCTCAGGTCGCCAGGAATGTTTGCATTTCAACAGTCGCCATCTCCACCGCAGAACATTATATTCTTCCGACGCGAATGCTGCGATGAGGACAGCATATGCAAACAAGAATGCGTTTAGCCCGCGGGACGTGTTGGTTGCGTAAATGCCCGCATGGAACTGTAATAAAGAATGAGTGGACAGAGATGGACCTTGAGACCGCAATGAACTAATCGCATTGTAGTGAAGTCCCTCAAATTAACCTAGTTCGAACATACTCTAAAAAGCCCCCTTGACATTAACAACATTCTTGATGGTCACCAGCCTAATTTAACAAAGTGAAAGACTTCGGAACGACATTCCTTCTCCGCATGTGTTGCCTACAGGCGTACTAAAGACTTGTGAGATTTCCTGGAGGAACAGTACCTCTCCCCAAAGGAAACAGGCGGTCGGTCGTGCATGCGCTCGCAATGTGTACTTTTGAAACCTGTCATCCCTACGTAATCGTTTAAAGCACAGGTAATATCCAACGTAGAGGATCTGCTGAAATGGGGGAGTTTCAAGAGCAGTACGTGAGCCAGACACCGCAAAACGCATGAGGAGATATCGAAACTTCGACCGTTTTTT